>CAUYON010149598.1:0-37775 GCA_963573935.1 Arctocebus calabarensis
CCCCCAACTCCTCGGACTGGGCCTGCTAACCCAGCAGGAGCCTGAGGAATTGGTACACCAGCTGGTACTCCTCGGCCAGCTGCCCTACCAACTCCAGGGCCTCCTGCAGCTCCAGCAAGTGGTACTCGAGCAATGCCAGTATCTTTGGAGGGAGGCCCCTCCACAGTCATGCATACCAAGTTCTCCCCATGCAGCAACACCATCCCCAAACCCTCTTTTCTTCACGTTCTGGCTGCTTCGCATTCTTTGGCTTGATCTTCCTGAACTCATCACAATCACATAGAATCAAATTCATATGTTTGTCAAAAGCCTTGAAGGTGCCAGTGAAGATCCGGCCACCTTGCAGGATACATCTCATTCTATAGTCAATGTGCTGCAGCATCTTGCTACTCTTGCCCACAGTCCTGATTGCTGCTCCACCAAATCTGATGTCCACAGTTAAAACTTCTTGATTTAAGACCAAAGGGAAGGCTGTGGATAAAGGTGATGCATGATCTCCTAGAAATAATGCAAGCTGGGCCGAAACTTCCAACAGTAGATGGAGCCTGGTTTTTGTTTGTGATCAGTTTCTTCACTGTTCCAATACTGGTTTAACCACCTCTTGGTGTCTCAGCTAAGAATGCCTGTCTTAGTTCAGCCTGGAAATTCACCACAGGAGCTTGTCGCTGCTGAGAACGCCTCGGGTACAGCTGACACTCTTGGTTGCTCAGTGAGGCTGTTCTGCGTTTGCGTTTGACTTGCACTTCCACCTCTGGCACGTGCTGTTCTGTAGTCCGTCTCAGGTGCAAGCGATCCCTGGAAAAATAAGTTGATCTCACATTAACAGAAGGAAGATTCCTCTTGAATGCAGACAGACAGAATTTTGAGGTTACTCTGCCAAAAAAAAAAAAAGTTCTATCTTGTTTTTAACTTTAAAAATTAGACATGATTATCTTTATATTTACTTATTTTATTCTCAATTTAGATTTTATCCATTTTCACTCCTTCATACATATCAGATCTTACATCTGAGATTGTTTTCTCCTGCTTGAACGATAATCCCTTAGAATTTACTTTCATGATGATCTACTGATAAAGATCTTTAATGTTTTGTTTGTACCCCAAAAGTTTTTATTCTGTTTTCATTCTTGAAATGTACTTTCTATGGGAATGAAACCCTAAGTTAACAGTCATTTAACTTCAGAATATTAAAGATGTTATTCAACTGCCTTCTGGCTTCAGTTGTGGCTATTAGTGTAATAGCTGTTCTTTTATAAAGTGTGGATTTATTTTCATTTGTCCTGTTGATGATTCATTGGGATTTTATAATGAGGTTTAGATCTATCAACAATTCTAGGAAATTATACTCCATTTTCTCTTTGAATGGTGTGGGGCTGGGGAGAAAGTTCTTCTTTACCTCAGAAGGCTGAAAGATCAACTCACAAGAAGGCAGATTAATAAGAGAAAAAGATTTATTGACCATGCACCTGGAGAGAATCACAGAGTGATTGCTCAATTTCCTAATGGGGTCCAGAAGTTTATACACCCTCATTTTAGAGGACAGGGGAGATGAGGACTACAGGTAATTCTGATGAGTGGCCATAAATGGTTCTTAGGAAGGATGAATAGGTACTTGGGATAAAGAATGGATGGGGAAAACCAGACTGACTAGTAAATGACTCTATTTGGAAACTAAATTAACCTGAGGTAAACATTATCTTAAAATGGGTTAGGCTATGTCTGGTTGCATTCTTGATCTTCCTTCCTGATATATTGAGATAACTGGGAGGGGAAGAGAAGTCAGTTGTTCTTTTTAATGAGTCTGGTTTTATGCAGATCGAGGGAAAGCCCCTTCTAGCACCTGTTGATCTCTAAGGGCCTTACATACAAAATAATCTTTATGCCAAGGAGTCATATTTTGGGGTGAAATTTCCTAAATCCTTCAATAGTTATGTTCCTCCACATCTTTTAATCTTTCTTTTATGGGTTTTATCTCCCCTCTCTGTATAGATTCTTTAGATCTCCCAACTGGAACCGTAACATATTCCTCTGATGGCTGAGCCTCTTTCTTTCCATGTTGCAGCAAGGCCAAGGATGAGGGCTCCCAATGGCACCTTCCATCTATTCATGTGGGATCTATCTTATGCTCCTCTCAAGAAACATTAAGTGGGGGTTATTCTTGGCACCATCTCCACCTTGACATTTCCCCCCAATTCTCATTTCTCTCCTCCAGTATTACAGTGATGCTCCAGCAAGCTGTAAAGGGGCCATCCCATGAGGGAATGAAATTCCAGTCTTCTTGTCTGCTAGCCATTCATAACTGTATGAGTGATTCTCTTGAAGCCCCCATCTTGGCTTTGAAAAAGGGAAGCAACCCTCCATAACCCAGTCAGAGAAAGGTTGATGGTAATGGTGAAGGGTCAAAACAGCTCACTCTGAAGATACTAGAGAGCCATGAGATCTCCCTGAGTTATTCCACTATATTCACTAGGAGGGGTGGAATAGGGTCTGTTTTTTTAATCTCCAGTTCATATTTTTTTTTTGCAGGGGAGTGGCTGACCTCAACTCTAGATGGTTTTCTAAACCTGGATTTAGGATACTAATTAATCTTTTGTTATGAGCTTTAGGCCTTAAGTATAATTCCAGGGAAACAGGAAAATCCTCCTCCACATCCAGTTACACACACTATTATTTTTGAGAAAGGTTGCTCAACCATTGGCATTCTCAGCTGTTACTGTCAGTTGTATTCCCAACTTCACGCATTAATGTATTGTGCTTAACTCCAATAATTAAATAGATATGTGTTTAGAAGAACCACTAAATCTTTCTGAGCTCTTAGTTCTTATATAACAATTTATCTTATAATTTCTAAAATTCTATTTGTTATAAGGGATAGTTTGTTAAACATTTTAAAATATATGAAATCTACACAACTCAATAGACCCTATCCTCATCTTGGATATGCCCTCAGACAACAGCAAACAGACAAAAACATCAACTTCTGGTTAGCTTTCCAAATTAGAGTGAGTACAAGCACAATTTATTGATTGTCTGGGATGAACAAACACTAGAGCCATCCACTAAGAACGTTAATTAGAGGAGTCGTCAATTAAAGTAAAGCAGGCCTTAGGCTGAGAAGAGACATAATGGAAAACAGTCATGATCTGCTAATTATCTAATCACTAAGGGATATTAGTTGACTTAAATGGTATTATGACTTTCATTAAAACAGTGAAATTTTAAAATAAAATATCATATGCTTTTTGTAAAACAAGATAAACAAGATAGACAAGCATTTTAAAAATCCCATAAAACTCCCCCGCAAATCCACTGACCTGGAGATAAACACTTTTAATATTTTGGTAAACATCCTTATGGACAAATTTTAAATGAATCCCATTTCATCATGATTTGGGGTATTCCATACATTACCATTCCAGGTGCTTCTAAATATTCCCCATAACCTCTTTATATTCTTTCATTTTATAGAAGATAAATGATTATCCAGTGTCTATATGTGGACATGTCTCTGCAGGGTGTTGACCTCCAGAAAAGTAGATGTAAATAGGTTATGGACACTATTGGGAAGCATCAAAAGAATTCAAGAGTTATTTGCAATTTGGGGGACATTCCCAAACATTATTTTAAAAGATATTTAATGGCATAACGTTAGCAGCAACTTAGTTTTGCCCTGTTGATCCCATGCTAATGTTAAATCTGAGGTAAGTTCTTTTTGGTTTTCTTCTGTGTAGCTCTTCTTTATAATTGTGTTTAGGGTGTCTCTTTTAATTGCTAAGCAGGACTGCCACCTAGCTTCAGTTCCCTAAGCTATCAGCATGTCAGAGCTTCCATCAGATAATGAGGGGCCAGCTTAAAGATCCCTTCAAATGCCTTTATCACTTAGCACTGCAAGAAAGTGCCTTTATCCCAGGGCAAAGAAGCTCTTCATTTAGCCTATTACTGTTTGCAGACAAGAAAGATTTCAGAGGAAAACCTAGAACGATTGCTCCTTGTATAATCTATAAGGGATTGGAGCAAGGGGGAGTGTGCCATTGTCCTTGGTCTGGGGAAGTGGGCAGGAGATCTTAAGTTTTCCCCCAAGGAGATCTTAAGTTTTCTACATCATTCGTAATATCAGGTGCCTTGTAATGGAAATAATTACTTGATGACTATCAGAATCAATGGTTCTCAACCTTGGCTGCACATTAGAATTATCTGGAAAGCTTTTAAACAGTACCAGTGTCTGGGATCCACCTCCAGAGACACTGATTTAGTTGTTCCAAGATATTTCTCAGCAATGGTATTTTTAAGCTTCTCAATGATTCTAGTGAACCCTCACAATTTCAAATCACAGGTTGAAATGAATCAAAGGGAGAGGAAATCTCATTTTATCTATATCTATCTCATATTCTGCACGATGTATGTTTGAACATGAGGAAGGAGAAACAGGAAAAAGGGTATTTATTTTTTCATTTTGATCTTTTGTGTTTCAATGCTATCTCCTTATATAATTTATCATCCAAATCAGGACATTTATGAGAGTGAAAGAGGGAGCTATTAACAATTATACCAGGATAACAGTTGTTAACTGTAATTATGCAAGCAACTTGGGACCAAGTGTCACTGTGCTTACAGCTATGGCTTGCTTGTCTTTTTGGTCCCAGGAATGGCCAAAAGTTGAGCTCTGCTATTGTTGATGTTTCAATATCTGCCTGTTGGAAGGCTTTTAAGTCACTTTTTAAAAACAAGTGTCTTTGTCATATCAAATTTTGGCAACCAATTTTTGAAACTAATTTTTTCCAAGTGTTTAAAAATGCACTTTCTTGATCACTATATAAAGACATTGATACTCTATCTTATTGATTCTTTCTTTAATGATAAATGCTGTTAATTGCTAAATTTCTTTTTTACCTATAGGTTAGGGCCTTTGGTATTTAAATCACAGATCAAACTTAAAAATTCACTTGCTTCTCTGACTTATCTGGACTACAAAATACTAGTCTGATCATTTTTTCCTCAAAATTCACAGGTCATCTACTGGCTGTTAATTTCATTCTCTCATTTTAAATTAAAATTTAAGGAAAAATAGCAAAATACTATTGGTCAGATTCCCATTTTTTGTGAATGTTAACAAGAGCATTAAATACATATGGAATTTTGTGGACAAAAGAACAAAAAAATTGGACCATATGCCTCTTTAGAAAATTCTAACTCAGCTCTGTGCCTGTGGCTCAAGTGGCTAAGGCGCCAGCCCCATATACCTGAACTGGCAGGTTCGAACCCAGCCCAGGTCAGCCAAATAACAATGACGGCTGCAACCAAAAAATAGCCAGGTGTTGTGGTGGGCTCCCATAGTCCCAGCTACTTGGGAGGCTGAGGCAAGAGAATTGCCCAGGAGTTGGAAATTGCTGTGAGCAGTGATGCTACTGCACTCTATCCAGGGCAACAGCTTGAGGCTCTGTCTCAAAAAAAAAAAGGCAGGAGGGCGGCGCCTGTGGCTCAAAGGAGTAGGGTGCCAACCCCATATGCCAGACGTGGCAGGTTCAAACCCAACCCTGGCCAAAAAACTGCAAAAAAAAAAAAAAAATTCCTCTAACTCTTCAATTATTTGTGCTGTTTTGCCTTGGAACAATAACAATGCAAAAAAAAAAAAAAAAGTAAATCTTACCAAAATGTTAAAATCATAGAAATAATTTTGCTCAATTAAATACATGCTATATTTGTGGAATTAAAAGTAGAAAGAAATTAGCCTTTAATTTGCTAAAGAACATAATAAACCTGGAAAACATGATAGAGAAGATAATTTTTTCCTTTTTACTTTTTGACATTAACACTGCAACTCTTCCTCCTAAGAAGCACAGTAACATATTCTTACAGATTTTCTGTAGTTAGTAAAGATAGTCATATAACTTAGTGCTTTCTAAACCAATACCTATAAATTATACATGGCTTTGCAAATGTCAAAGACATAAACTGAAAAGGGAAAATTCATTTATCAACTGGTTTATTTATCTACTTATTACCTTAAGGTCTTATCTAATTTTTATGGTACCAACTAAACTGGGCAAACCCCTTGCTTTATTCTCACATTAGTTTTCTCCTTTTATTCTTTAAGACCCAGCTTAAATTTTATCTCTCGCCCCAAATCTTACCTTATTTAACCTATTCATAATTTCTTTTCTCTCTGAGTCTACAGAGAAAATTTTACATCTAGACTTCATCAGACATATTTCTGTACAAATTTATCCCATCATTAACAGCAACATTTACTTGTGGGTGGTTTACACAATGTTTATTACATTGAATGTTTAAAGGAATGAAATAAAAACTTCATCCACAGAGGAAGTCAAATCCCAGCAGAGTCAAAAATTACGAGGCTTTTGAGTCCTGTAAAACCCTTTGTCAAGTAACAAATTTGAGATTTTTTTGAGAAACGGGATCTCTTTATGAGATCTCTATGAGGGAAAAATCTATTGGACGCAGAGGCTTCAGCATCCAGATGTCCAGTAATTGCAATGTGGTGCCATAAGAGGGACTCACAAGCAACATCATGCACAGAAGTGGCTAGCACAGGGTGTGAACAGAGACTTTTTGTGTCAATATAACTTAGATAAGAGCATAGCGACTCTGATAATGACTGGTTGTTCCATGAAAAGTTTCCCTGGGAGGAATAAAACAACCAGTAGATAACTTTAGTCTTATGAAGAGGTTTGGGTGTCACCTGATGAGGGAGTCTTGGCACAAAGTCTATGTCGGGGGACTGAGGAACTCTGGGAGGAGCTCTTCTGAGTGAACCTTGGGTCCGTATTTATTGTCATAAAATGGGAAGAAGTAGATAAAGCTGCTTGCCCGACAGCACTGATGAGGGAGACCGTGGACAAGGTCAGGTAGAATGTCCCCACCTTTGCTTTTGCAAAACCAGACCTTGAGCACAACCTCTGTCTCCAGCATCAAGAGACCTTTGGACTCTAGAGAATCTTTACTGTAAGTATTAGGCCTGGTATTGCCGCACCACCCACACACATTCTCCCTTGGAGGCCAGTTTTCTGGTTTGCACGGACACAGCTCACATGCCATTCTCATGAGTCTCCAGGTCTCTCAAGCAGGAAGTGAGTCTTATGCTAATCCCGGCTCAGCTCAGTTTCCCCTACACTCTTCTCAGGAAATTTGTACAGATTGACCCACTGAAGGCAGCAGACTGCTTATCTGAACAAACTTCTTAATCAAACTTCATCTATCAAGACTTGTTTCAAGATCCTGACTCACCGTGTTAATCCTGAAGTATTATATCATGAATTTTGCCCACTTCCAATCAATTTAACACCTTGAAAGGCCTAGACTCCAAAGTCTTACAAATATTCGACTTTTCACTTCCCCTTATGATATCATTAGATTATGTCCAGATGGCAATCTTCCTTCTTGCAATAATTTTGACTAGTTAATTTTGTTTTATTAATTGGTGATTTGATATCATGAGCAGTTCAAGAAAGAAAAGATTAGTGAGAAGCTTCTTTACTATGCACAGGGTTGTATTTCCATGTTTTATGACTAGGGTCTTTTGGCTTAATTAGAAGGCACTCTTCTACTGAGATCACATAACCTGCTTTACTCAGGAGGAATTACAGATATTAAAAAAAAGTTCATCTTGGTTTTTAAAACAGAAAATAACAGTTGGAACTGTTTTGTCCACTTAGCTATAAAGCTATGTAAAACAAATGTTCTATTCACTGTATCAGGCAGAGTGTTGATAGGAAGATGAGAGAATAGGGTGACGAATAAATATGAATCTGATCTCACTGGCTGATTGGAGCTGACCTCTTAGGAAAAATATAGGAAGTGCATAAATTGCATAAATAACTGTAATTCTAGGCAAGTGCTCCATGCCATGCTCCAGGTGTACAGATAAATAGCTCTGAGCGTTCTGCCACAAAAGGAGTCATTACTAACAGTTTTTACATTTTCTAGGGACTTCCTACTCAAAGGAAGGACTATTGTGGTCCTTAGACCAGCAACATTGAGCATTGCTGGTGGCTTGTTAGAATGTGGAATCTCTACCAACTCCAGACCTGCTGACTTACATACACATTTTAAGAAGATCCCCAAGTGATTCAAATGCACATTAAAGTTTAAGAAGCATTGCTGTAGGATCAAGTGTTAATGATTTACCTAAATACATCAACCTGAAGGCATAAGATACAAATATAAAACCATTTCTAATATAAACCTTTAACCCTACTTATATTTTAGTCAGTCATTAAAGCAGAAAAGTATCAGCAGAAAGGACCATTCAAGCCAGATCATCTATATTTGTTTTTATTGCATTGTGTACGTGAATTGTGTATTTGAATGATACAAGGGGGTGGGGGGGTAGGGACTCACAGTTCTATATTTGAGCAAGTGCCAAAACCAAACAGGGTAGACTCAACTCTAGAAAGTGTCCCAGGATCCTCACTCTTCAAAGTGTAAGTGTGAGTTGAGGTGCCCTGTTCAAACTTCCATCCTTTTATTTTCTAGTATAAAGTGAAGAAAATATATTGCTGGAGATGACAGTAGAGTAAAAATGTGATTTTGAATTTTAAATCAAAAATAAGCAAAGCTGGATTAGGCAATGAAATGTCTGTAAAAATATCAGAGGTAATGAGAAGAAATGGTCTAAGGAGAAGTATTAGTGCTTAGCGTCCAGCTGAATACCAAATGGAGAAGCTTGCCAAGAGAAGGTGATGTTTATTCAGGAGTAGGGCCTTGCAACGGGAATCCATGTGCCCTGGTTAACTGTGTTCTTATGCAGGGAAGTAAAGGAAGGAAAACACCTTTAAAAGGAAAATGAGAAGGATTATGGAACTGTTTTGCAATGATTATTCTTAGGCACAAAGATCAATAGCAAGAGTGACGCCAGTCTGAGGTCTGAGGCAGTTGCTGGGCAGAAGTATTTTTTTGTAAGGTTGTGATGGCCTTTGTGTAAGGTTTTGGGTTTTGTTTGTTTGTTTGTTTGTTTGAGGGTTTTTTTTTTGCTGTTTTTAGCCAGGGCTGGGTTTGAACCTGCCACCTCTGGCATATGGGGCCAGCACCCTACTCCTTTGAGCCACAGGCACCACCTAATAAGGTTGTGTTTTTTGCACAATCTTTGTGATGGTTTTTGTTATCGGGAATATAAGTATGAGAACACTCTTGTCAATAAACTTGCCCGGCTCTGTTTGTCAGGGTTTTTCTAACACGAATGAGTCCATTTTGATTTTCACATCTTTCACAGTAGCAATTCAGAACGTCTTCAGAAAGTACACACAGACACTGGGAATACATCAAAAGAGATTTAACTGTACCTATGCAGTGGAAAAGTTTGATATGATGATGACAATGTTCTAATGTAATAAAATAGCAGTAACAATTATTATTACTATTGGGTGGTTGCAAGACAGAAGGGCCCTAGAGGAATATACCTTAAAAGTTTACACTTTCAGTCTCTGGACATATCAAAAAACAATATGACTTATCCCAGCAGCAATGGTTGGTACCCATCAAAGAACAACAAAGGTATGCTAAAAATCTCAGTTTTAGTCCTGAAGAAAGGTCCAAACCAGGAAATTCATATAAATTAGGAGAATACACTCAAACACCAGTAATAGAAGTGAAGTTCATTGCTAATTAAATTATACCTATCTATAAGTACGTCTTTCATTTTGTAAAGCATGTATGTATAGTCTCCACATATATTGTTTTAATCCTTATGGCAGCCTTGCAGGTAGGTATGAGTCAAAGCAGGAAACTGAGGCTAGGGAATTTTAGATGACAGGACCCAATAATCCTGTAAGTCATTAAGTAGCAGAGTTAGGTCTTTTACCTTGGCTATCCAATTTCAAGGATGGGTTCTACAGGAACCATACCTGCCCCTGTCACTCATTTTTCATTCACTCAGTTTTTCAACAACAAATGGCATGCACAAAAGGCACAAACTATATTAAGCATAGATAGTAGCCCCTAATGTGTTACTATAAGGCGAGGAACAACCTCAACTCCCCTTATGGCTGTGAAAGTTACTTAATGAGTTAACTAGTTATACGACAGTCACTTCCACCAATCCTCTCCTGGTTCCAGTGCCATGAAGGCCATCATGACCTGGGCGGAAGATAGAACAACAGATGGAAAATGTACAGCTTAGGAATGTGACAAACACTGCTAAGAGTCCTGTAGCTTGAGATAAGAGGATTTAATGATGTAAAGCTAAAAATAGTAACTTTGGGGGAAGGTATAAGAACTCTATAGATTTCTCTCAAAGTAAGACAGGCTTTGAGAACAATCTCCCTGTCTTCCTGGGATTCTGAATCTTGGTAATAAAGGATAACTTTAAAGTACATGGGTGTTGAACTCCTGGTTCCGTCACCCTGTTTATATTTGGCAACCCGGATGGAACTAGTTCAGAGGCTTCTGGCATTGGTGTCTCTTGTAACTCTCTGGGGGATTGGGACAGGAGGACCTCGAGAAATCTGCCTTGGAATCTAGGCAAATATCCAAATGAAACACAACTAAAGCAGCTATATTATACTCATTTGTCAATATTTTTTTCTGAATCTTTTTGACCACTTAAAAAAACTATGCAGACTCAGATGAAACGGTTACCTCTCTAAAACCAAAATTTAGTCCTCATTTTTACTAAATGGTCAAGATCAAAGGTGAAAGAGAAATGAAGAGGATCTGGGATTTAACTCTGTGCCATTTTTGATTCAATTATATTTTCACCAAGTTGACTTGACTGAATCCACGTTTAAATTACTTTGCTGATATTTTTAAAATCATATAACACATAACCGAATTACTAGGAACATCCTAATAAAAGGAGGGTGTTGGACAAGTGAAATTGAAATGTGAATTAATTTGAGGGAATAAAAGAATTTTCTAACGTAGCCAGTGCTAGTGAAATACTAACTGTATGGCAATAAAGAAAAAACAGGATTTATGCTGCCTGCATTATGAAATATACCAAATAAATGCTTCTTGCAACACAAATTAATAATTCTGTCAAATTCTAGTCTCACTTTCTTTGATCTTTTTTTTTTAGAGACAAAGTCTCATTGTCACCCAGGTTGGAGTGCAGCAGTGCTATCATAGCTCACTGCAACTTCAAACTCGGGCTCAGGGATCCGTCCTCAGAGCTAAGAGTACAAGAGCACCCTCGAACCTGCCTAACTTGTCTTTTCTTTTGTCTTTTTCTTTCTTTCTTTCTTTTTTTTTTGAGATAGCATCTTGCCATGTTGCCCAGGTTGGTCTTGAACTCCTAGACTCAAGCATTCCTCCTCCCTCAGCCTCCCACAGTGCCAGGATTATAGGCATGCAGGCATAAGCCACTGCACCTGGCCCGTCTTATTTTAAATTAACAAGTAATAGGAAAAATATGGGTTTATGGCAAAAGGATTTGCTGTTCAAAGAGTAAGCCTGGACTGATCCAAGGTTATGTTTTCCTTTTGTCCCGCTACCGTTTATACCTGTTAAGTTGTTCTTGAAGCAAATCTAATCTTTGCTCCACTTCCCCATAGGTGAGGTCACTTTCAGTTTCAGAGACCCCCCAGGCAGCTCGCTGAAGTGCTGAAGGACTGGACTCTTCAGGCCGCTCAGGCCGCGTCTGGGCATTTTCTTGTTCCCAGCTTCGCATGTCAGCGACATCTGTGGAAAATAGCAAGATGGGGGTCAGCTTCTCTGGGTTCCTCTCTGTATCAGTGACACACAGCCGCATGGAAAGCTGGAAGGGATCTCCGGGTGTAACCCAAGTGAGAGAGAACCAAGGAGGAGCTGCAACCAACAGGTGGCAGATGTCACCCAAATGGTCTTACTGTGCCCCTTCTCCCGCCCCCTGTCCATTTCCATACAAATAAAAACAAGTAGGAGACCCTAAATATTGATTAAATTTTGTCATCTTTTTGTTTGTGCTAAGAGAAGATCTGGATTGTTTTAAACAGATTAGAGACCAGTGATTTTTGTGCTTTTATATTAGGGAGACAATGTAATTTTGTTTGTACTGCTTGACCAAGGGGTTTTTAAATTTCTAGGGCTCTTTCCCACAAAATAATTTGCATGCTTTCCTACTCAGAGTGGGCACAAGAAGGGAGCCCTGAGAAGAGTGCTGATCTTCAGGGGGATTGAGTTAAACTAGTGGTTCTCAACCTTCCTAATGCCATGGCCCTTTAATACAGTTCCTCTGGGTTGAGACCCACAGCTTGAGACCCACAGCTTGAGAACCGCTGGGTTAGACCAACCCCAGCTCAAACAGAGCCATGAAGCTGTGAATGATTAAGGATGAGAAGAGTCCATGAAAATCTTCTAAGCTACCATCTCAAGTTTTTTGCTTGTTTCCTGCCCCTTCCACGCTGTCCTTTAATATAATAACACTTGTTTCAAATATTTTTTGTGGCTCTTTTGATTTTGAATATTTTTATGTTCCTGTAAAGCAAATTGCTTATCTGTTCAAGTCTACTTTTCAAACATTCTACTTAGTGTCTCTTATGTGCCAGACGCTCTGCTAAATATGGGCAAATCAACAACGAAGGAGACATAGGCCTTGAACTTGAAGAATTCAGTCTAGCAGGATTGCGGTCATTTTTTAATATAGAGATTCATTTTCTGAACTTCTTTTAATTTACTGTTTTTCTTGCAAACTGTATTTTCAAGCTGTCAATATTTGGGGGACAAATGTATCCTACTTTCTCCCTTATTTTTGTCATGTACTTTTGATCCTTTTCCTATGCTTTCTTTGCCTCTACAAAGTGCTTAAAGGGAAAACAAAACTTACGAAAAAATACCATTGGAGTTGGGGATTTATTTCAAAGAAAAAGAAAAAGAAACATTTTTTTCTTCCTGGGGAGAGCTGGTAGGAGGGAAAGTATCTGAAGCTGGTCTACATTTTCACATAGAAATAGATTTGAATTTTGGAAAGTGATTTTGGTTTGATAGAAAGGCTTAAAAAAAAAAAACTTGACAAGAAGCTATGATTAAACACTGAGAAAAGTTATTATGTAAAGTTATGGAATTTACATCCTTGGCTATTTTAGAAAATTGGACAGAAAGTAACGGAATTGGGCAGGATTAGTTATGATTTTAGAAATAGAGAACAGGATCAACCATTGGACTTCTCAGAGCTCCTTCCTTTCTTGCGGTTTCTCCAAAAGTACAATTATGTGGCTCAAATGCATCGTCTTCTTCCAAGAAGAGGAAATTTCTGTATTCTTCGTGGCTTTTCTCTTGCTCACTATGTATTACCATTAAGGACACAGAAATTTCTCTAATGAGGTACCTACAATTTCTGCCTAAGTAGGGTGAGGCTGTTGCAAAGGAATTAGCACTGCAGTCCACAACTTCTAGGACCGGCCTGTGGCCTCATAGGGACCAGGCTGCACAGCAGAAGGTGAGCATTGGGAAGGTCAGTGAGCTGGTGCAGCCTAGCATCTGTCCTTACAGCCACTGCCCATCTTTGGCATCTGAGCTCCACCTGTCCTATCACAGGAGTGAGCACTACTATAAGGGGAGCCTGTGATGGCTGTAGCTCGTGCGCTCCTTCGGAGAATCCAATGCCTGATGATCTGGGACGTGGAGCTGGGACGTGCTTGAATCATTCTGAAACCACTTCTCACTCAGGTCTGTGGAAAAATTGTCTTCCATGAAACCAGTCCCTGGTGCCAATAAGGTTGAGGACTTCTGAATTAGTATATTCAAAACGACATTTGAAAAACACAAAAACAGAGCTCCTTGTTCTGTGGAACCAGCTAACAGATCTCGGAAAGCTTGCTATGAATTCCACACGGGCTCTTCCTGGTTACGGCTTCCTTACTGCATGGGATCTTGGTGTTTCGTTTCATTTTTAAAAGTGACAGTTTATCATTTCTTTTGGTCTTCTGCCTAATACGAACAAATGTAAATGATAGTGCTAGATTTTTAAGATATTTATCAGGAGGTTTTCACTGAGAAGTATTATTTATTGTCCACAGACACTTGAACCTATTTAGAAAGTAAAATGATAACATAGTATCTTAGCAAACTAGATTTTCAACTTTGGACCAAAAATGCAACACAAATGTTCAGCAGAATACATATCGACATGATTTGATGATCTTGATGCTTGTTCTTGTCTGGTTTCCTGATAGCCAGTTAATGTAGGAAACACTTTTCAAGAAGATAACAAGAACTAATAGGACCGAACTTTCATATTGTACTGGTGAATTTTGTGCCAAGGGAGCTTAGAGAATTTCTGCCTGTGTTTAAATGCTCTCTCATTTCCAAATCATGTAAAATAAATTGATTTTTAAATGACAATGGTGAATGTCATGCAATAAATTATAAAGGATTACATTTTTTCTTCAAGCTCAAGCAAAAATGATTAGCATAGTAGAAATGAATAAAATGTATACATAGATAACAGAAGCTTTGATGATTATAATTTAGTCTTTTATTAAAATCTGGAGATATATGATTAGCTTGTTTTAATGGCAATTTAAAAACTGATGAGTTCAAAGGGGGAAACCTTGGTTAGTGGTCTTAATCAAATGAACGTCCTTGTAGACATTTTCTAAATATAGTTCAGAAAGACTCTGCACTTGGTTGCCTTGGAAAATGTTGCTATAGTTGCAAGACACATTTCTGGAAATGGATGAACAGAAAGTAAACTTTCACTTTTTGCTCTGAATACACAATTTTCCTAGAGTCAACTTTTGACCTCAATCTAAGTAGGATCAGAGTCCATTTAACTTTTTTTCCATTTTATTTTCACCTAAATGTGCTTCTCTGTTGGATTCAGCATGAAAAATTCAGGGAATATGAGTGAGTTACATTTTCTATTGATGATGAAACAAAAATTTATGGGGAATTAATAGTTCAAACAGCAGCAGTTACCTTTATTCCATAAATGCTATTCAAGTTCTTGAACATTACATAGTATTTCATCTTTAAAAAGGGAATGAAAAAATTTAAAGTACACCAAGTTCTAGAATTATCCATTGGTTAATGGTATTAATTAAACAGGGTATTAAATGTTCCACTAATTGAAGCTATTTGACATCATTTATGTTTATTCCATTGACATGTGTATTTAGCTATACATGAAAGATAATTTTTTAATTTATATAGGGATTGCCTTGTACATTTTTAAAATCAAAAATGCATATATCTTAAAATTGTTAAAATGCCAGTTTTTACTGTATATGAAAAATAGCTAATTAAAAATAATTGGAAGAAGTGACAAAGAAAAATGTATGATGACAGGCATGAGAATTCATTGTCAGTGACAGTCATTATAAATTCAAATAAAATCCCCAAAAGATATTTTTAATAACTTGTCACTTGAAACTCTAAGACTCAAGAGGAAAACAACAACAGCACTTTTTGTTTTTTAAATCAGGCTTACATTTTGCTGACTTTTGGAGATAGTAGAGATGGTATGGCAAGCTCTTCAGAACTTCTGATTTCCGTAATACAACCTGTTTCTATTTTTAGCACTTCTCAGAATCCATTTTCATAAATAACTAAAATGGGACATTTGGTAATCACATTTAATATTCCATTCTTCCATTGTGATAAATGAGGTACTATTTTCATTCACTTCATCAAGATTTTAGATTGTCCAGAGAACAGTTCATATATTCTTAGCTTACTTCAATGTGAGGTCATGGAAAAAGATGATTTTTACATGATGGGGAAAGCAACTCTGGAAAAATATAAGGCTTAAACACCTTACATTCAATAAACCTTTTGTTGTTGAGTAGGATCCTGTGGAATGATGGTGATGATGATAGGTAATATTAGTTTACTTTGCCATAATTTTGTGATCCTGCTGGGCCAAGAGCACCTATCTTTCCTTGTTTTTGTTATATTCTTTTGATGTTTGGCATGCCTTCTTAATCTTTACATTTTCATATATCTAGGTTATAGTAAATGATTAAAGTTTTGAAAAATAAAGTGTTCATGAGAAAACAGAGTGGGGATTTTATTTCAGAGTAATTTACGCATTATCTTGTTTAATAACTACAAACCTACTAGTTGAAGAGATAATATTATTCTTATTTTAAAGATACACACACTGAATTTTAGTGGATTTGGTTGAGTCAGTTACCCAAAGCCTTAATGGGAGCAAGGGATAGAGCTGAGCTTGGCACCCAAGCAACCTCACACACACACTTTATTGCTACTATTTAATGGCTTGATCTATAGATGCTAAAATAATTGTTCTTTCAGGGGACAGTTCAAGTTTCCTGAGTTTTCTATCCTTTGGCATAATATCTGCATATAATCAAGGGTTATTAGCCAACTCATGCATATTTTATATAATAAAACCCATACATTTGAGTATTCCTTTTGGTAGGAATGTTCAATAAATGAATTAGATCAAGAAATACTGTATTTCAGGACATTTCTCCACTTTTTCTCATATTCCTAGAAAAATGAAATTCTCTTTGGCATGTATTGTGGTGTGATAGCATTGACCTTTCCTATGGTAACACTGTAGGGTTGGGGTAAGGAATGGGAGGCATATAAAAGATCAATTGGCTACCTTGCTTAGAATCCTTGCCGTTTCTCTTCCCACTGAGTCACTACGGACTTTCCCACAGTTTTCTGCTTGGCATCACGTTAAGTATGGTTGGCCACAAGAACCTCTCACACTATCATCATTTGGAAATAGTTACTGCTTGTTTGACCATAGTGCAAACACTTCGTAAATGGATCTGAGATCTAATCTATTTGCAGATATTTCACGAAATTGAAAAAGGTTAGATTAACATGTAACCGTTTATGATTCTTCATTTGTGAAAAGTCATCATTTTGTAGTTAGCACTGAAGAGTGACAACCTGCCTGACTCCTGATTCTTGGTTTACCTTTGCAAGAGTGACTTCTTTTATCTATCTGAATTCTTCCTGAGTTGGGCAGTGTTTCTTCAAAATGGAGCCCAGACACTTTCCCCATTGTTGCAGGAGAAGAATCCACTAGTCCTGAGAAGAGCGGTTTCTGTTCATCATCAATGGAGGAGATGAAAGACGATGATCTGCTTTTTTTCTCTTCAAAGTGTCTTTTGGAACTATGATAATGTCTTATGGTATCTGCAGAGTCTTCTGGATCGTTTGTACTGTTTTCTTTGCCAAAATCTATAAAAAAGTTATTTTATAGCAAATAATCAAATGCGAGACTGTATGCATATTATCTACGTGCACACTATCCTGTAACCATATATAAGTTACCTTTTTTCCTATCGAAGATATAGCTAGAGACTATATTTTTTAAATTCAAGAGTTATTAGATTATCTTAATGAAATGAATTATACATTTCAAAATAAAAAGAATATTTACGATAGGAATAATGTCTCAGAGGAAACCTGCAGGACAACTTCCAAACTTATTTATACGTGCTTGACAGTCATTCATATTTGTAGAATCCGTGCTCTCTTTAGGGTAATTAAAAAGACAAGGGAAAATGTGTCCCATTTTTAAAATAGCAGCATCATGCAGTTTATCATTTGTTTGCTTTTAACCTCCATGCCCTATCATCTGTTGTATCTATTTACATGTTGCAAAGGTCAAAATCAGAAGCCTCCGTTGTTCAGGCTGGCAAGATGAATTTCAACTGAGAATGCATGTAATGGCCTTGACATTCCAGGCAGTTTGGTCGTGGAGCATATTTAAAATACATAAAGCTTTAATCCAGTAATTAAGGTAGGCTTTACTTAATTACGTTAAAGCTGGTAGTGCATACTGGCTGTTTTATGCTGAAATGTCAGGATAATTTCAGCCCTGAAGATTGGGTTAGAACATATTTCAGTAGGAAAAACTCAAAGAGACACATCCCAGAACTTGTTTCTATTAGTGTCCTGGGGAGACAGTATAGTTCTCCATCTGGTTCCTGCTAATAACTAACCAGCGAAACTCCAGAAGGTATATCATTTTCTGGAGAAATGTTGGAGACAGCGTCCCCGGATCTACTCTATGCTGGGTGTGCTTACTTGTTTATTTATAGAAGGCCAAATGAACCGACTGAAGGCCACACCAGAGAAACTTCCAACTGTTTTAAAAATTCCCATATGGCAAAGAGAAATTCAACAAAGGTTTTTTTCCCTTTATATTTTTTAAAATCATAATTTAAAATAAGAGAAGACAGAAAGCAGCCCAAGGTAAAAAACAGTTTAAAAATCAGCTGTACGTGAAATTGTTATTGAAGAGTTTATGTTCTGTCAATTAAAGTTAAATTTAGCAAAAGCAGATTGCTTAATTTATTTTCTTTAAGATTAAACATTTGTTCAGTGATTTCGTCATTAGTAGGAATACCATAGAACTTTCCAATCTCCAGCATTCTAGACACCACTGATGACTCAGTGTTACCTTCATGTCTCCATTCGATGGCTAATCTAACTGGTAATAAATAAATATTTAGATCAGTTCTTCATATAAAAACTGTTTTCTCCTCAGTGTCATCGGCACAACCCTCCTTAAACTTCTAAACGTCATTCTTCTTCTTCCTGACTTTCTTTGTCTTTAACTTCTTTTCCCCATAGCCTTCTGAAAATTCAGTCAGTAGTCTTATCTTTTGAACCTATCATTTTATTCCCGAAAAAATAATAGTTACGAATTGTAAGCTAGTAAATATGAAAAAAAAATAATAAGTTCCATTTTCTAAACTATCCTCTTATCTGCTTAGTGGATTGCATTGGTTTGTTCCTCCAACCTTTGGAACCTCCAAAGGTTCCTCAATGAACCTTTTTATAGTCCCTAACTTGGGTATTGGTGGGATTTAAATCAGTTTAGGCTTCTCGTTTTCCCCCAACTGCTTTTCTTTCAAACACTTTCATGGAGTCTTTCCCAGCAGAATCATTTATTAACTGAATTAACTATAAGTACTTATATTCCTTCAATATAAGTCTGGGTAATGCTGACACGGACCCTTGTATTGGAGGCTCAACACAAATTAATAAACCATTTTGTCTCTTTGGCTTGAGAGGTCTTGGAGGTTCTCTGTAGATTTTTAAATCCTTACACGTGGTAGCATGTTCTGCTCCACCTACTGCTTCAGGGGGCTCAGTCTTGGTTAACTAACTTAGGGCTTGAATTTTAGTCTTTACGAATAAGACTCATCAATTCACATAAAGTGTTAAGTGGAATTATAACTTAATTGATTTCCATTCAGGATAAGTATTCACAAAATTTGTTGAATGAGGAATCACTATTATTTAGTTTTATAGTAAAATGGAGCAAAATTTCGACTTATATATAAGATCTAAGTCCTTTAGAAAAAATTTGCAGTAAAAGCAGAATCAAGAAAGGGAAGAAAAAGTTTGGTATCATTACATTTTTTCAATTTGTAAGGAGAAAAACTCAACTTTATTTCTGTGTTTGCTGCCGTTGTACTATCACCTTGGTTGTATGATTCAGCCCCACTGAAACATTTTTCTATTCCATGTGAGATAAATTAAAGCTTCATTTTTCTGCCCTATAAAATGAAAGTTGAAATGACAATCTATTTGTGGATGGAAAATGGAAAGTGTTTGGGTTTTGACTGGAAATTGGCTGAAGTGTTGATGTAATACCCACAATGAAATTGGGCAGCTGACGTGCATTATATGATAATTAGCCTCCAGGTACTTCTATATTTTGATGGACTATTCCATTTTTGCCTTCCTCCAGTTAAATTGAATTATTTGGTAGAAATTAAATAGCATTAGGTACTATTATTTTCTTAACGCTATTTACATTTCACACAGAAATAATTTTTTGAGGGCAGGAATCTGAGAGAGTTTTACATTTTTCCCTTTGTTGGAAATGAGACTGAATAACTCATGTAAAATGATGACTACTTTTGTCATCATTTTACAAAGAGGATATTTTGCCTGTTTATCTCCTCCCCTTTTCTCATAGCACATGATTTTAAAGCATTTGTGATTTGTCTCTGGGTTCAGAACAAATTCAAGGGCATAGAATAAAAGTGTACCGATAGAGTAGCTGACCCATTCAACTTAGGAAGGATAATATAAAATCCTTCCACTTCAAAAAAACTTGGAACAAATATTTGTGCTGTCTCTATCTTTCATGGAGTCTTCTTTTCAAATTAATTATCATTTTTGTTTGTCAGACTCAACAGGGAGACATAACCTTTGGTCAAAGAGAATCATTTAAAGGTGCTCTCTCAGCATTAAAGAGTTGTAGATATCCCACTGGTCACAACCTAGAGATAAGCTCAGTAATTTCCAGTAAGATGTCTTAGAAAATTGGAGTCTTAAAATAAATTTCTTCATTTGAGATCAAGTACCTCAGGCCCTCAGTAGCTTTAAAGGATATTGAATGGAGACTAAGTGGTTATTTTTCTATAAAAATATAAGATCGAATGTCTTTAAAATTTAAAATAAAGAACAGGTGAATTTTGGGACATATTGATCAAAAAAACAAAGTTTCATATATGCAGATGAATAAATTCTGGAGTTCCATTATACAGTATGATGACATAATTGGTATACACTTGAAAATTGCTAAGAAAGTGAATATTAACTGTTGTCCACACATATACACACACAAAATGAACTGTGTAAGGTGAAGAGGTATGTTCATTAGCTTAATTGTGGTAATCATTTCACAATATGTGTATATAAATATAATTATAGTAAACCATAAATATCTGCAACTTTTATTTCTAATTATACATATCACTAAAATGGACAAGAAAGAGCTAATTAGATGTGTTCCTGGGGAAGATATTCTAAGGAAATATCAAAATATAATACCTACATGTTTAAAGAATTAATTTAATAAAATTAGAATCAAATAATTATTTTATAAAAGTAAGTTTTCCAGTGCATGTATCTATCCTTTGGAAGGCAATGCAAACCCACAAAACCAATATTACATGGAGATAATATTTAAAATGCAAGTTTATCATGAGCCCAAGACTCTTTTGCCCTATTTTCTAGAAGACTGATTTTTCTAGTTGAATATATATAGAAATTTTATTTTAATAAAAATTTATGGATAGAGAAATGAGTAAATTTCAGTTTCTCTTCCCTTCCCTCAGGATGTATATATCTCTTTCTCTTCCCTACTCTTAGGATGTATATATTTCTTATTTCTTATCATATGTACAGAACCATCTAAACCCAGTGAAAAGAAGATGCTGAATGTTCTTTCTTTATTTCTATCCATTTAGTTGGTATAGGCACACCTTTTATAGCTTTAATTTTTCCCCTTGTATTAATTCTTTTTTTAAATTCTTGTGCTTGGCAGTTTATTTTTCTTTAGAATGGAGTTTATTATCATAATCTTTTGCCAATAGTAATAGGGTTTTCTGAGCTCTGAGAATTGTTTTCTATGTGTTAGAATCAAGAGAGTAAAAATATTTCTAGCTTAGGAAGCACAAGCTCAGCATTCTTTAACTTTCAGGTCAATGTCCATTTTGCTAAGAACATCTGTTTTCTTTCTGACCAAGTGAATTTTCTAAGCACTAATTAATTGAGGCTACTGAACTACTTTGGTCTTGACTTTTACGTTTTTGTAAAAAGAATGGGAAAAAAATGTAGAGAAGGGATGGTTGGAAGAGGTGGTTCAGACACTAGAGGTCTAATGAGAAATAAGGGTCAAAGGAACCTGCCATATCTGTGCTTTGGGAGATTTTCTGCACTTGTGACCTCAGATGACCTCTTTCTTGTAGTTAAAAAAAATACCAGATATATGCTGATGGGATTTCTCTTAAAATGTATAACATCAGCAGTCCATGACATGATATTTCACAATATTTGAGCAACTTCCAGCAATAAAACCAATTAAGAGTAAAAAGTTCCCTTTTCCAAATTCTCTTTTTTCCTTCTCATTATAAAACTAATTTATGTAGAGTTTGGTAGAAATCTTAATTCTTCCTGATAAATTATCTAGAAACTGTTACGAAAGTTGAAGGGCATAGGTATGTAGACACTAACTACAATTTATAAGGAATCTCTGTTTGTTTACTCATTAACAAGGAAGAGTTTTCTCTAAAAAGTAGAGATAGACTTTCAAAAAGTGAAGTAGAAATAAAGATTAAAAAAAATCATAGGTGCACTTAGCACACAGTGGGTTCTCAGTAACAGTGGGCACCAAATCAGTGGGTGATTGGTTTGGGTCTGCCATATTGCTGCCCTCATTGGATTATCCAGTGCCAAAAAAATCACTGCCTACTAGGCATCCCAGCTACTTTGATACCGTATTTTCTGGCCATAGAAAACCTTTAGCCAAATACTCCAAATATTTGATCAGAAAAGCTCTCTCAGTAAAAATACAAATCTGTGTATAGGTGTACGATGGCACAGGTAGATATGTACACACATATCTACATATTTTATAATCTATAGAGTATAGATATACATTTGTGTATCTCCTGTGTCTTTACACATGCCCTTTTATTAATATATTCCACATATGCACCACTTGCAATTTTAAAATAATTATTATTACCATGAACCAATAGATTATTTTGGTACAACACACTGAGGTAAGCACAATGCAACTTTGAAGACCATTTAAGTAGAAATTATTTTCTAGAATTTTCCTCATTTCCTTCTGTTTTGCTTAGCCATCTTAATAATGCTTATGGCCACTGACTAGGTCACAGAAGCATCATTATTATTCCTCATTTTCTGTCATAAGTACATCTTACTTTCAGCTCCAGACTTGTGGCACCTGTTCCTATGATGGCCCTAGTCATACTGGGAAGTCCTGGGCACCTCCACGATAGAATTTTGAGAAGGAAAGAGAAGAGTCAGCTTGAAGATGCCTTCAAAATATATAAAGTATCCTCAAATTTGTATCTGAACTCACAACTCTCTCCCTTGGGAAAATGTTTTAAGGAAAAAAAAAAAAAGTGGAGTTCCTGAAAACGAACTACCTTTATCAACAAATGAAAGTATGTTTAGGTATCTGTTTTGTTCAAATCAGCCTCCTCTAGTTCTACAGGTCACTTCTTTTTAAAATATATCTTTTTGAATGTGAGCTCTTTAACACCATGTGGCAGGCCTGATTGGAAAGAGGGTGTCAGGCAGCTGATGGCTGAAGCCTGCAAAGTTCCAGTGTCCTGTAAAGTGGGTGGTGAGTGGCACTGCAGGTCTCAACTTCTGTCTTCCTCCAGGGCCAGCCACATGGTCTTCCCTCGGCTTCCTGATTCCTCTGCTGACCGATCCACAGACGTCAGCACTGTGGATGTCTCCTTCAAGGTTTCCTTTCTTATAAGCTAAAATAAATAGTGCACTTTGCAGGAAGATTTCATTTTATACATCCACATATTTAGCACCACTGATCCCTTGAAAGTTCTATTCTTCATATTTACATGTGTTTTTCTCCTAGATGTTAAATCTATATCAAGAACTGTAGAATGAATGATCACCTTAAGAGCATTAGAATGGAGTGACAGGGACTAAATTGCTTTCAGCAAATTTTATACTTGCTTGAAACAAGCTGGAAATCCTAAAGACTTTGGAAAAGGCTCTTAGGCTTTGGCTAACTGCAGTTAATTGTGTTTCACATTGAGCAACTCATAGTAACTCACTGGCACATCAGGAGACTTCAAAAACCACAGGCAGGAAAATCCTTTAACATCTATACTTTATATAAAATTGGTCTCATAGGCTAAGCCTGTGATTAAAGGAAACATATTTGAAATCAACAGAAATGTCTAGTTGCATGAGCACAATGTAAATTGTGACAGGCTCTGAGATTCTTATCAGGAGATGAAAACATTAGATTATTTATCTTAAGAATGAGGAAAATGAATAAGGTTGAACAATTTAATAAATCTTTAACTGTATGGAGGACATTTTTATATCGACAACATTGTTAACCTTTTCTTCATTTCCAGTGAGATAAAAATAAGAGATTAACTTCAGGATTTGGGGACTTAGATTAACTCTGTGGAAAAACAGCTGAATGGCAGTGGTTCTGTTTTTAGAAAAAGAGAATGATGAAAGCCATTGTAGAAAAAAAAGTTATCAATTATCTATGAGTGGTTTATTGTTCTGCAATTGGCGAGAGAATTCAATCATTTGCCCAATTCAACACCTATTTATCAAAATAGTTTCTTAAAGGAATCCACAGTTTGGCAGCAAAAAAGGAAAAATATACTAATAATCATTGTACAGGGAAGATTTTGACAATAACACAAGAAGTAAGTATTTTGATAACTCAGAAAGAACATTAACATTTGGGATCAAGAAAGTTTACATTGAATATATCATTGGAAATTGACCTTGATGAAGAAATGTAATTTTAGTGGATGAAACAGTGGTGTAGGGTATGTGTGTGTGTGTGATGGGTGTTTGAGGACAGTGAGGCAAATTCTATGAGAATGATATAAGCCAAAACATTGAAATAATTTACATTATTTCTGAAGAGAGGGCAGTTTGGTTCACTTGAAATATAGAGCAAAATGGGCAGCACCTGTGGCTCAGTGGGTAGGGCGTCAGCCCCATATACCAAGGGTGGCGGGTTCAAACCCGGTCCCGGCAGAACTGCAACCAAAAAATAGCCAGGCATTGTGGGAGGCACCTGTAGTCCCAGCTACTCGGGAGGCTGAGGCAAGAGAATCGTCTAAGTCCAGGAGCTGCGTGAGTTGCCACGGCACTCTACTGAGGCTGATAAAGTAAGACTTTGTCTCTATAAAAAAAAAAAAAAAAAAAGAAAGAAAGAAAGAAAGAAAAAAAAACGTAGAGCAAAATAATGCTAGAAGATGATTTCCGCTAGGGAGAGGATTCATAGAGAAGGCTCAAGAAAAGGACTTGATTTCAGAAGCCAAAAGGACGATGCTACAGTTCTATTTCACTCATGCATTCAACAGATATTCATTGAGCACCTGCTATGCTGCAAGTGATAAAGTTGCAGGGGACCAAATATTTCCCAGTTCTACGGAGTTTATGATCTCAAGGTAGATGACACTGATTAAATAATGATGCAAATAAACCTAGAAGTACAAGGGGAGGGAATGCTGCAGAGGAAATGTGGACAAGGGAAGGAGTGGAGCTAATGGGGTTAGTTAAGGGAAAGATGGTATCAAACCGAAGGGCTAGGTTTGGGGGATTGGAAGTCCTTAGAGGGCTTTGAATATGTGAGTAACTGCGTATAGAAAAAAAAAAAAAAAAACCACTGGTCCAGTGTGAAATAGATGAGAGAGGGGCAAGCTGCATGTGGAATGGTTTATTGGAAGGCTGTTTCAATATTCCAAATGGCAGCTTATGGTAGCTTGGTCCAGAATTGCAGGTGAGGAGAGATGAAAAGCGAACCAAAGGGAGCCCTAGTTTGAAGACTAGATGGAGATGTATTGGAGGTGTTGATATCAGGACTGGTGGCCAGAGTTGCTGGAGATCTTTGTAGGAGGTTGACTTCTGGATACCTGGCTTGGGGGGCACGACTTGCAGAGGCATGGAAACTGAAGGGGAGACAGGTTTCCAGGGAGCACCCTGACTTCAATGGAGTTTGAGCTGCCTTTGAGATTTCAAGTAGGTGGTTTACTAGGAAGTTGGATATGTGGAATTAAAACTCAGCTGGTCTGGGATTAAGATGTAGATATGTGTGTCTCCTAGGTGAGGAAATGTGAAATGATGGCCATCAGTGGGATCACTTAGGGGAAGAGTATGATACGGAATGAGAAGAGGGCCTGGGATAATGCATTGAGAAACTCCAAACTAAAGCTGGCATAGAAGATAATGATCCTAAAATTATCTTCAGGGAATTAGTGGGAGTAGGAGAAAAACAGGAAGAGCAAAATGTTACAGATGCCAAGAAAAGAACATTCAAGAAAAATAGGAGAGTTGCTTCATGGTGAAAGATACTGCTATGAGGCTGAATAACACGGATCAGCACTGGGCAAGAGTGGAGGCTTCCTGTGGAAGGCCTTCTCCCACCTGCGCAGGCACAAGTATGCTCACCTGCATCTGGTTTCCCACCGAGGAGCGTTATTCTCGTTATACCACCTGCTATTTGAGGGCGTGTCGATCTCCCTCCCCAGGGAAGATGAGGGCTGTTTTGCACAATTTATTTCTTGGAATATTGAGTATCTCTTTAAAATGTGAAAAGTTAAATCAGTATTTGTTGAGTATATAAGTAAAACACAAAGAACAGTCAGAGGGGCAGAAAAACCCAGAGAGGGTAAGAAGTAGAAAGTACCACAGAGTTTGAAAATGATGAGGACTAACAAATGTGGCCTTCCATCCACGTCATATGTACATGTGAGCTATGTGGGAGAACTGAGCTCTTGGCTTGAAATGAGAGTCCGTCTTTAAAAATACCCCACTTAGAAATCTCAGGTATATTCAGTCAACTGTTATTAACTGGTCTTTTTTTAACCAATCCACTCTCTTTATCCATGATGTCCTTGTAGATATCAGATTGCTTTGCTGAATGACACTGTGAAGAGCTATCATTGAGAAACCAGAGACCAGATTATTAGCTACTGGAGAAAGCAGTAGAAAGTGCTCCTAGAGCCTGAATGAAATTTACTTTTGAAATCACAAATACGAGTTTTAATTAGAAGAGCTAATAATCACATGATCTACATTTATTTATTTACTTATGCATTTAGACAATAAGAGTCTCACTTTGTCTCACTTTGTCACCTTCAGTAGAATACCATGACTTCATAGTTCTCAGCAACCTCAAACTCTTGGGCTCAAGCAATTCTCTTGCCTCAGTTTCCCCAGTAGCTTGGACCACAGGTTCCCTCCTTGATTCCCAGCTATATTTAGAGATGAGGTCTTGCTCTTGCTCAGGCTGGTCTCCAACTCATGAGCTTAGGCAATCCACCTGCCATGGCCTCCCAGAGTGGTAGGAGTATTTCAGTCTGAACTCATGCTCTACATTTAAACTCTAGAAATGGAATGAATTACCTCTCTCTCCTTCACTTTCAAATGACAATTTCCTTCTTCGTAGTTTACAGTTGTCTCCTTCAGAATCATTCATGGACTGTGATCGTAGTAAGAGATCAGCCTTTGTTAATGGAACATAAAAATAAAATGGAAGATTACCCAATTTGAATATAATGTGCTATCACATTATAGAAACTAATTACTATTCATATCATTTCAACCACCTTATGACTCAATTATTAGATTGCAGGTGAACAGCTTATGGTACTTTGATTACTGGTTGTCTCTAAATTATAAAGCAATCTGATAGGATAATTCTAGTAGTTTCACCATCCGATGGGGAAATCATAGTTGTAGAAATCACTTACTAAAATATTTGATGTCATCATTTAGAGATAAAATATTCCTTTATGTGGCATGTGTTTTATGTAGCTTGGTAAAGTTAAAATAAAAATAAAAACAGTTGACTTTTGAACAAGTTTGAGCTGTGGTGGGTCCACTTATTTGCAAATTTTCTTCTGCCTAGGACAGCAAGACCCACACAACTCTTTCTCTGCTTGTTCTTCTGGAAAGACCTTTATGATGATTTATGTCTACTTAATGAAAGGTAAATAGAGTTTCTCTTTCTTAGCTTTTCTTAATAACGTTTTCTTTTCTCTCGATTACTTTACTATAAGAATACCACACATAATATGTAAAACATTCAAAATACGTGTTAATCAACTGTTTATGTTACCAGTAGGGCTTCCCTTCAATAGTAAACTAACAATAGTTAAGCTTCCAGTGAGTCAAAATTTATATGTACATTATCGACTGTGCAGAGGTCAGTTCCCTTAACCTCCACATTGTTCAAGGGCCAACTGCAGCAATATTAAAAACTTTGTAGAATCTGTATTACTATGGAGAAAATTGTGTACAGTAATTATAATTAGCGATGATACTTAAATGATAAGGTAATGATTACAAAGTTAAACTTCACAACAATAAATATAAGGTTGAAATCAATAAATACTATGCTTTGAACTCTTTAGCAGTTTGTTTCTAGCTCCCCCTTCCTTTTTCTCAGGTCACACATTACCAATCTCGTAAATAAAAAGGGAAGTTCCTGTTTCATTTATTTGGGTATGTACTAAACTTTTTATGTAAAAAAACTACCTGTGGTAGATACCTGTTGTTTTTCAAAGCAAATTCAGAATGAGGTTGCTGACATAAAGCTGGGATGGTGAGAAATGACTGAATTAAACCCATTATAAAAAAACAAACAAACATACTCTAAATAACTGGAAACTTTTGCCTCCTAAATATTATGTCACTTTCCAGTGTTTTGTAAAGAAGCACTTATCTGAGTTGGTGCATCAGGCTATTAAATGGCACCCCAGTGACCTTAAAAATGTCCCTTTCTGTCACAGGGACTGGGAATCACAACAACTCTAGGGAATATTAAGCCTTTTGCCTACCTATTGACTTGGGGTCTTTTTTTCCAAAGACTATATGAGCATATAAATACACTAGCAAGTATCAAACACCTAATATTTGATTTATGATAAAAAATTATTTAGACTTAGAGTGGTATTTGTAGACTTTGGGGTCTGGGGGAGGAAATGGAGGATTAACCGGGTAGTAAGTTTTGGGCTACAAACACAAGTTCTCTATCCACACAGTAGTAGTGAGTCATAAAGACACATTTTCACAGTGGAAGAGTGAGAGGCACAGGGCCACACTCAAAATGCATTCTAGGTTAACATATATGTAGAATTATTTAAAATATTATTACTATCAGACCACATATTATTCATTCTACAGCATAAATGTTGAATCTACTGTTGAATCTACAATTCTGTGATTTGGAAATTATGCATATTAAATAGGGGCCTAAACTTGAAGGGGGTTAATTTTTCATTATTGTTGATAAGACATTGATACCTAATGTGTATTATAAATGATAGCCATGAGAGTATTTTAGTCTTTGTATAAGGGAAATTTTCTTAAGGGATTTTAAATAGCATAAAATCACCCATTTCTTATAAATAACTGGCACAAGAGAAACCACAGTTATTTAAAATCAACTATGTCACGTAAGAACTATGTCCTTAGAATCTGAAACGTAATTGACCTTCTTAAAATTATTCAACATATTTGAAGGTAATTAGACTGAATTTCTTTCCTATAATTTAAACATGTCGATATTCACTTGGCCATTTTCAAATACATGGAATTGGTAAAGCTTTGCTAAAATATTTTTTTTTTTTGAGATAGAGCCTCAAGCTGTCACACTGGATAGAGTGCTGTGGCATCATAGCTCACAGCAACCTCCAATTCCTGGGCTCAAGTGAGTCTCTTGCCTCTGCCTCCCAAGTAGCTGGGACTACAGGTGCCTGCCATAACACCTGGCCATTTTTTGGTTGCAGCCGTCATTGTTGTTTAGTGGGCCCGGGCTGGATTCGAACCCGCCTGCTCAGGTGTACGTGGCTGGCGCCTTAGCCCATTGAGAAACAGGCATGGAGCCTAAAATATTTTTCAGAAGTGTGTATGCAATATAAGAGTAAAATAAAATGTCAGAAATACAAAAATAAGCAAATAGCCTGTACCTTTGCACTTTCATGCCTTAGATTGAAAGTCAACTCTAGGTTTGTCAGAAAGTGATCAGAAAACTCAGGATACATATCCAAAACCTCTAGCAAGTCTTCCCTCTGAATCTTGTGCAAGTCACAGTATGTGAGAGCTCTGACATCTGCATTAGATTTTCCAGGTTTGGCATATAGATGAACCATTTCTCCAAATATATCATTTTTTCCTAAAGAAGAGAAAAAAGTAAAGAAAGAAAAAAGAAAAGAAATGGGGGGTGGGGGTAGGAAACAGATTCGAAACTTAATGTTTTCTTTCTAAAAGTAGAAAGGAACCACTGACCATGTGACCAATCTCTGAACCAAAGACTTCAAATGAAGCCAACGCTTACTTGGGCAGAAAAGTTTTAGCAGCTAGGTTGACCCACACTTGTTGAATGGAACTTTGCTTCTAAAGGTACTGCACCTGGTATAATCTTTTCCATTTTTTTGCTTTGGTTATTTGCTAAGCATCTAGACTGGAGCAAACATATCTGCAGTCTGGTGTATCCTATTTCAACAGCAAAGGGTCTTGCCCTTGAGCATTTTAAAGGTACTTTCAGGTAGGTGTGCTCTGATTTTGTCAGTCTAAGAATATGGGAAAGGCCAAAGTGAATCAGATGTGTGATCTTTCCATCTCAGGATATTGTCCGGAGGTGATGCCTGGCAATGGGTTATGGTAGAGCTATTCTAATATTGAGAGGCTTGGTGAACCAATTTGAACACATCTTGTGTCCTTTGATAACTACTTTTGAGTTTGCCCTTAACGAATTTGTCCAATTGTTTAATAAATATATTTTCTCAACATAACACAGTCATGCTTTTTGTTATACGGCCTTTGTTCTGAAAGTTTGTCTTCCTTGTTTTCCTGTAAAACAGGGCATTTGTTCTGATGGGCTCTCCCCAAACTGCTGCCTAGCCACATGCCACCTGCTTTTCAAGGTCTTGTTCAATGATCCCGATAAGGATGATAGCAACAAAACAAATGTTCATTGAGGACTTAGAGGTGTCAGGCCCTATGTTTAATGCTTAGGTGCATCATTTTATCCCTAAAATAACTTTATGGAAGAAGTCAATTATTATTATTGTCAATTATTATCCCAATTGTATGATTCAGAAGGAGGATTAAAGAGGGAACCTTGGCCTAATCAAGTGAAGTGAAGTGAAGTGGAAGGGGGCAGAGAATAGCCAGGCTTGAAACCTGTGCATTCTGACTCCAGAGTTAAAGCCTTCACACACCCTATGCTGCATGTCTAATCTCCTCCCTGTATTTTCCCTGAATGTCATGACCACTTAGATTTTTTTGTTTCTGATCATCAATGCACTTACAGATTGTACCTGTGGTATATGTACTTAATAAATACAGATGAATTATCTGATGATACAACTTTTAACAATTGTCAATGGCAGTATAAAATACTTCTCTCTTACATCTATCCTGAAGGTTCTTTTCCAATTTAGAAAACACTTCCTGCATGTGTTATTTTAATTTTTGGCAGACAACTCAATGTATCTGCAACAATAAAGCTTAAATTAATAAAATAAATGCTGTATTGTTTCCGTTTTTTTTTTTTTTTTTTTTTGAGACAGAGCCTCAAGCTGTCACCCTGGATAGAGTGCTGTGACATCACAGCTCACAGCAACCTCCAATTCCTGGGCTCAAGAGAGTCTCTTGCCTCCGCCTCCCAAGTAGCTGAGACTACAGGCGCCTGCCCCACGCCCGGCCATTTTTTGGTTGCAACAGTCATTGTTGTTTAGCGGGCCCGGGCTGGATTCAAACCCGCCAGCTCATTGAGCCACAGGCGCCAAGCCTATTGTTTCTGTTTTAAATAAGAATAAATAGATATAAAATAGTATATTTTAACTGTACAAGAAAAATTGATGTTGGAGAGGATACATTAATTATATTTTATTTTTATTTACTTATTTATTTTTGAGGCAGAGCCTCAAGCTGTTGCCCTGGGTAAAGTGCTGTGGTGTCACAGCTCACAGCAACTTCCAACTCCTCAGTTTAAGTAATTCTTTTGCCTCAGCCTCCCAAGTAGCTGGGACTACAGGCACTCGCCACAATGCCTGGCTATTTTTTGGTTGTAGTTGTCATTGTTTGGCAGGTCTGGGCTGGATTTGAACCCACCATCTCCAGTGTATGTGGCTGGCTCCTTAGCCGCTTGAGCTACATACACCAAACCTATATTTTAAATAACTACTTACTAGTCTTTCAACGATATAACAAGTAATCATAATTAGTGAGGGATTTAGGGGCTGACATACACAGAAATATAGAGAGAAAAAGATCTCTTGAAATGCTTCATATTGAATTTTACATAGATAGAAGTTTCTATATTTACACACACACACAGTAGAACCTCTGTGACCACCCAAGGGATTGTAATAAACTAGTGAACACATAGAGGTTTTTAACATAGGGAACTGGGCCTACAGTACTGATATGTGACACGGACACGTGGTTCATGTCCAGTCTATGAAAATTAGGTCATTGTAAGGAGATAGTCAGTGTAGGGAGATGGTCAATTGTGGAGGTTCTACTGTATTTAAAAGAAAAAGCTCTGGATTAAATTAAGCATGGGCTTTGTATTTCAATTAGTTTACATGGCTATAGTGAGCAAGGAGTAAGCTAGTCCATGTGTATAGCTTAGAAATGCTCTAAAATTATTTTTTATAAGCCACGAAGGCTTATGGCCTTCCTTATAGAAGCTAGGATTACCCGACTTGAAGATCAGGAATGCAACGAAGCATGATCCTTTTCTGGCAGCATACCAGGGCAAACTGTCAAGTACAAATCTAAAACCTAACTGGATTGTGTGGTCTTCACACACTTGATCTTAGTCAAAAGGCCGAGAAACAATGGAATGTGTGGTCTTAGAGTAACTTAGAATATGTGTTTATTCTTCACTTATTGAATTGAAAACTAAAATATACACCTTGATCAATTTGGGGGAATTTTAAAAGAAAATATAATCATAATAAAATTTCAAAATTTATAGGAAATCATTCAAAACTTTCCATTCATGTGTTTGGGTTCTGTGCTATGCCATATACTGGTTCTACATAGCAGGTAGAAAAACAGATACCAACCCTGTCCTTTGGGAGTTAACAGTCATATGTATGAACCTCAGGTTGACACACAGAAAATCATTGAATTATTTTAGTGGAGCTGGATTTGACCCACAGAGAAAAAAATAAAACTTTCATAGATTCAAGGGGTAGGTGTTACTGTGGGGCGAGTGAGGCTTTAACCTCTCAGCTAGGTGGAAGGAGAGGAGAACTGACTGTTCCTTTGTTCTGCTCTGCTGTGCTAACATCCCAAAGAAATCCTACAAGTTCACATGGCCTACATTTGTTATAAGGGGACAGATTAAACATAGACTTTCTTTTGCACCCAAGCTCAATGAATTTATTGCTATTCCTGGTTGTTACATTCATAGGTCTATATTGCCTAGGCAAGGACTCATATAATTCCATTTAATGGGATATAGCAGGTAAAAGTGTACAGTGAATAAATAAAATTCTTCTAAACAGAAACCCAGCTCATGATAGGGCACTGGTACACACTAGCAAGTATGTCTATAGTATATATATTTTATTTTAAGGTGTTAAGGGGTCAAACATGAAGCTAAGACCTTTCTTTCCTTCCTTCCTTCCTTCCTTCCTTACTTCCTTCCTTCCTTCCTTCCTTCCTTCCTTCCTTCCTTCCTTCCTTTCTTCCTTCCTTCCTAGTTTTACTATGTATTGCCCTGGGTAGAGCATTCTGGCATCATTATAGCTCACAGCAACTCAAACTCTTGGGCTAGGTTGGCGCCTGTGGCTCAACAGGCTAAGGCGCCGGCCACATACACCTGAGCTGGCGGTTCGAATCCACCCTGGCCCGCCAAACAACAATGATGGCTGCAACCAAAAAATGGCCGGGCATTGTGGTGGCCACTGTAGTCCCAGCTACTTGGGAGGCAGAGGCAGGAGACTTGCTTGAGCCCAGGAATTGGAGGTTGCTGTGAGCTGTGATGCCACAGCACTCTATCCAGGCTCTGTCTCAAAACAAAACAAAACAATAACAAAAAAAAAAAAAACTCTTGGGCTAAGCAATTCTCTTGCCTCAGTCTTCTTAGTAGCTGGGACTATAGGTGCCTGCCATGACATCTGGCTAATTTTTCTATTTTTAGTAGAGACTGGGTTTCCCTCTTGCTTAGGCTAGTCTTGAACTCCTGAGCACAAGCAATCCTCCCTCCTTGGGCTCCCATAGTACTAGGATTACAGGCGTGAGCCATCGTGCCTGGCAAAGCTAAGAGCTTCCAGTATTAAAAAAAAGAGAATATAGACTATTTCCATATATTTGGCCTCCAATTCCTAAGTGGCTAAGAAGTGAGGAGAACTATGGAAACATTTACACATTAGAGAAAAAGTAGAAAGTCAAGAAAACATATTTTTGCAAGGAGAATTTGATTTGAATTGAATTTTAAATACAGCTTTCAAATTACCCATCAGTCTTAAAACAGTCACCATAAATAAACAGATCTATCTTTTCTGCTATCATTTTAAACTATGCACTGCAAGAGGTAATAACTGAATCTATCATAATTCAGTTATAAAATACTCACCCAGAATAGCCACCACAATGTCATCTTTCAGAATTTCGATGGAGCCTCTGGATAAGAAATAAAGAGCAGTGAGGACATCCCCACAGTGAACCAGGGTGTCTCCTGGAGGTGCATGGGTGGTCTTGAACTTCATTGCCAAAGCTCTAAGGCAACCTTTACTTGCCCCCCGAAAGGCTTTGCAATTCTGCAGCAGAGTCTGGTTGAGATGTAGACAAATGTCAGCTTGTAAGCATTCTGGGAAACCCTTTAGGACCTGAAGGAAAAAAATAAAGAGTTTCATACTACCAGAGCACTGGGTACCTTAACCTGAAATACAGTCTATTTCTTGCTCATAGCACTGCAAGTGTATTGTCATACAGGAGTTCCTACAGTGCTCTACCTCGCCTACTTTAATGAATACTTGGTTTGCTAAACATGTCAGAATTTTTAACTCAAATACTGGTTCTCTGAATTAACTGCAGGCATTCAGACTCGACACAATCTGCCTTATTAAAATGAAATGCCTACTTTTCACACTGCTTCTCTTTCCCTGCTTTATGTTTTGTGGTATCATACTAGGCACAGATGTAATGCAATGTGACAATTAATAAGACATAACTAATGAGAGGCGGTACAACTAGAAAGACAATCAACCTTTTGAAGGAATCTCCAGTCATTTTAGATTGCCATCTCTGGTAGACATCTTAGTTATAATTAGTAAAAATGTTGATCCTGAAATAGCCATGGTATTTGTAAATGTCATACCAGAGAGTGCTCTTAGTTAACTGTATTTGGAATATGTATGTTTCATATGCACGTTATTAATACTAAATGTTTTGATAAGTACTAAAAATGGGAAAGGAAAGGAGAAGAGCAAACATACTTTAAAAGTGTAGTTCAATATTCAGGAATGGAAATTGCACCAGAGTTTACAGTGCATGCATAAGTTTCTAAAGAGCTTCTGTTTTGACAACCTCTTCAGGGGCTAATTTAAAACTTGGCAAACAGATTAAACAATAGCTTGTGACAACTGCAGCTCAATTTGAATTGAATGAAATTTTATGTTATTTTTAGACAATTTTCAGTGTACAATGGATCAAAGGCACTCAACTCTTGCTTCTTCTTGTCTTGTTATTATGGGTGTTTTATGTAGATTTTAATTTCTGTGTTGACTTTGCCATGCCAGTACCAGTACACTCATTTAAATTTGCTTTGGGATGGAGGGAAGGAACATTAGATAGTGCAATTTATAGGGCAATAATGCAGGGCAAAACTGTTCCCCTTGTTTTCTTCAATTTGATTTTTATATTCTTTGGATCAACCTTGGTATGCTGTCCAGGATAACTAAGACTAAGCACGGATTGTTTGTAAAGCAATTCAAATGTATTTGGCCATAGAGAAACTTCAAATTAAATCATGTTTGAATGAACTTACAATTATCACTATTTTAAATATTCGAGAAGCTACAAGGATCCTGTTTCTGTAGGACAACTGTGTGGTGAAATTGGTCAGGCTGACTGTGATATAATATGAAAGGATCAATAAGAGACCTGTGGCACAGCAGGCAAAACTTGTGCCCTTGTTTTCTTCACTGCATATAATCACCCGCAAAAATTGGTAGAGAGTGCTTTAGAAGAAAATCAATAAAATTGAATTCTGGTTCTGAATTTGCCACAGGTTGACTCTTGTGCAAGTCACTTCACCCATCTGTGTATTTCTTTACCATAGAATGAGAATCTTCACAATTTTGAAAATAGTCATAATTTCAATAAGTTATCAATAAATAATGTGCCAATTGTCAGAAACTACTCATGTAGCCCCCTGCTGCTGTAGGGATTCAGACTTTCATCTTAAAGATTCTATATTACCCGGCTCATGCCTGAAGGAAATGAACCTTCCTCTGTTAGGAGTTCCTGGGCCCAACTCATGGCAGTCTCTCCTGTCAACTATAATTTTTATGCTTAGCCTATGTGACTGGACTCCTGGCAGGTTCTCTGCTTGGACTCAGGATCTCTCCAATAAGGCAACTTATGGCATTGCACATTTCTGCCTCTGGGAGTTGAAGGTTCTTTTCCTACTCTTCCTTAGGACCCTATATCAACTCATCTTCTTCCATGAAACCAACTCTCTGGGTCACTGGTTTTTTCCTACTGTTTAACCCATTGTATTGAATTCTCTGGCAAGTAATGTCAAATGGAACGGAGCTAAATTTGGATACTGTTTTCCTACATGAGGGCTACCTAAGAGAAAATACCCCAGTTTACTGGTCTCTACTTTTAACTTTCTTCACTGTAAAGTCCACAGTTGTGGTCTTAGCATAACTAACAAGTTACCCCGTACACACAGAGACTTGTATAGCTTTACCCCAAGTAACAAAATTAGATATGCCCATCTTTCTCTGAAGGCGTAATCATAACAAGGTATAAGAAGGCATTTTATATTTATAGGAATAAGGGAGATATTGCTACCATTGTCGTAGTTGGAATGAGAGTAGTGAGCTTTGAGCTGTTATTTCTGGCATTTTTCCTGAAGCATCTCTGAGTAAGCCCTGGTTACAGAAGAGAAAATTGCATGTGTATGTGTGTGAGTATGTGAGTGTGTGTGTGTGAGTGTGCATGTTGTGAGTTGTAAGACTGAGATGAAATAGAGGTGGGCTTTTCCACTTCTTTGAGTGTGTTCTATGAGCTATGGAATCAGACAGGCATGAACCAAAGTACTAGCTCCTCATTCACTTGTGATTTTGGTCAAGTTACTTAACTTTCCCGAGTTTCGTTTTCTTCTTCTGTATAATCAAATTAATAACATCTACTTCAAGAGTTGTGGTCACAAATAAATAGGATAATGTAAGCCATTTTATGCACAAAAGATTTTCAATATGCAATTGACTTCTGACTTCCTTTGTTTTTTGGTTAGGCCTGTTTATTATTTCTGAAGAATTGGTCTGTTCTCTTTAGTTAGAGACAGAAAAGACTATTGTGTTTTGCTTTGGTCCACTTGGTAGGAAATTTTCTACTAAGTTTTGTGTTCTATTGCCTCTGCAGAGTTTAAATATTGTGTGTCTCTGTGTGTGATTTTATCATCAGTTTAATAATTCTTTTTTCTTGCATCTCTCTTTCACTTGTTTCCTATTTCTGTCTGGTTAAATGTTCAGGCTTACTAATGTACTAAAGTTTTTACTGTGAGTTGCCTTAAACCTTTTTGAAAGTATGCAGTTACTAAAATCAATTTATAATGTGTTCTCAGAAATTCAATAGTTTTGGCATCACCCACAAAGTTTAAAGGGCACTTAAGAAAATTTTCAATGTCCTCAGTCCCCAGTGTTCATCCTACTAGATGGGACACTTCATTGCAAAGATTAACAACAAGTTGGAGGTGCTATAGGGCCTTTATTCTTACTGGAGAGGATAGCTGGATATTGACATGAACTTGTCTAGATTAATGAATTCTCATGTGGTGTTAGTGCTTCCTTAACATTCTTGTCAGCCACATAGGTTATCCAAGTAAAACTCAATAAAAGTTAAGACTCAGTTATTGAATCTCTTACTAGCTTAATAATTTGGATGTCCCAAGTAGGGTAGCAATTTATGGTTATACCTAAGGAAATTTAAATGGGAGAGTCAAAAGAGAGGTAAGTATAGCCGGGCGCTGTGGCGGGCGCTTGTAGTCCCAGCTACTAGGGAGGCTGAGGCAAGAGAATCGCTTAAGCCCAAGAGCTGGAGGTTGCTGTGAGCAGTGTGACGCCACGGCACTCTACCCAGGGCGATAAAGTGAGACT
>CAUYON010149601.1:0-29018 GCA_963573935.1 Arctocebus calabarensis
CATTTTTGTTAATGTTCAGTTTGTAACCTTGTTTTATATGTGTTTTTTTTTTTTGAGATAGAGCCTCAAGCTGTAACCTGGAGTAGAGTGCTGTGGCATCACAGCTCACAGCAACCTCCAATTCCTGGGCTCAAGTGAGTCTCCTGCCTCTGCCTCCCAAGTAGCTGGGACTACAGGCGCCCGCCACAACGCCCGGCCATTTTTTGGTTGCAGCCACCATTGTTGTTTGACAGGTCCAGGCTGGATTCGAAGCCGCAAGCTCAGGTGTACATGGCTGGCGCCTTAGCCCACTGAGCCACAGGCGCCGAGCCTATATGTGTTTCTGTTTAAAGATCACTTAATAAATGCTGCTGATTCATTAACATTGAACTCTCAGCCACAGTGCTCGAACTCAAGCCTAAGTGAAACCTACCTAACACATGTATTTTCGCCATAAGGCACATGACAGCCTTCTTGTACTTAGGAATACTAGTCAGTATTCACAATGCTTGTGGCCATTCTATTTTATTTTATTTTATTTATTATGAGTCAGAGTCTCTATCTGTCACCCTGTGTAGAGTGCTGTGGCGTCATAGCTCATAGCAACCTCTAAGTCTTGGGCTCAAGCAATCCTCTTGCCTCAGTTTTTCTATTTTTAATAGAGATGGGGTGTCGCTTTTGCTCAGGCTGCTCTTGAACTTGTGAGCTTGAACAATCCACTTGCCTCAGCCTCCTAGAGTGCTAGGATTACATGCATTAGCCACCAAACCCGGCCAACTTGTGGCCATTTTAAACAGTGAAATCACCTACAACAAGCATAAAAATGTAAAATCACAGCAAAAAACAGACAACAATTAGGACATTTTTTTGGAATGTAAGAGCTGAAACAAGAAGGAAGCCTTGATCCATCTCAGCTGGGAATGTGCATGTTAGGTGACTCAAAAGTTTTGCTGTTGTGCTGCCTGAGAATGACTGCTGTGGGTATTGATTTGGTGATCACAAATAAATTTTAGCAAGAAGTCAAATTGCAGTAGGAATCTGCAAATAAGAGAGATCAGCTGTATCTTCATTTTTTTTTTGAGATAGTCTCACTATGTTGCCCTCGGTAGAGTGCCGTAGGGTCACAGCTCACAGTGACCTTCAACTTTTGGGCTTTAGCAATTCTCTTGCCTTAGGCTCCCAAGCAGCTGGGACTACAGATGCCCACAACGTTTAGCTATTTTTTTGTTGCAGTTGTCATTGTTGGTTAGTTAGCAGGCCTGGGCCGGGTTTGAACCTTCCAACTTTGGTGTATGTGGCTGGTGCCATAACCATTGTGCTACAGGCACCAAACCCAACTGTACCTTCATTTTGGTCAGTTCAGCTAGTTTAATTTCTTTAACTTTTTTTTTTTTGCAGGTCATCCAAGGAACAGGTATTCAGCTATAGCATCAGTAGTAATAGTGAGTTCACTAAGTGGTATATGGTTTTTAAAGGTATGTATGCTTTTTAAAAATTAGATTCTTAAATTAGTTTTTAAGCTTAAATTGGTTTTTCAAAGGCCAGAATATAGTTTGAAAATAAAAACAAAGTCTGAAATTTTAGACATTTGAAAAGAAGGAAAAATGTTTTTGTTTTGCATGTTATCTGAGGTTACTAAGTGTACCTGGATTCTCCTAAGATTCTGCATTATCTTAAGTGGAATAAATCCTTGGGCCACAGAGAACTTCACAGGCCTGGGAGCACAGCCTAATACTTCCAAAGCCTGTTCCATAGCTGCCTTTTATCTGTGGAGCATTTCTATATATAGTTATATTTCTTGTCTCCAAGCCAGAGTTTGCTAAAGACCTTTTTCTCTTGGCTACCACCTTTATAATTTCCATGTCTTATAATATAGGTGGGGCTCCCAGGTAGGAAGAGGGGTTTTGTTGAGTTGAGTGACTTTGAAGTGGGTAACAGTTATGCTAGCACTATTTCCGGAGCCTTTCTCAGCCCCTCAGAGATCCTTGGCCAGCCATTCAACTTGGAGAAGTGGTGACCTGTTCCCAGCCTATGCCTTTCCTCCAGTCCCAAAGGACATGGACCAGGCTGTAAATTTGAAGAGCAGATGTTCTTGATACCTCAGCAATTTCCTTATTCTTAACAAAAAGTAAATTTGCTAGGCTAATTGGTTACTTTCCTGAGGGGAATGCTGAAAAAGAAACTTTCTATGAGGTCATAGCATCTGATATTCATGGTACTTTACACTTGTGTCTTGAATAAAGTTTATAAACTGGAGTTTGGTTTCAAGTGCTCAGTAGCAATGTCTAGCTGGTGGCTACCATATTGGACAGTCTGGATATGGAATAATTTTATCATTGTAGAAAGTTCTCATGGTTAATGCTGACACTGACTACTTTGGAATATTTGGTGCTAGAATCTAATTTCCTGAGGATACCATTTTTATATTATGGGTTGGAAATACCATGAAGGGCTCTAAGTCGTAGATCACCAGCTAGTTGACCCTTACCTAACCTGTGTTACATTCGGCTGAAGAACATTTTAAGGTATTACTCAAAGTGTAAATTATTTTTAGAGCTCAAATGTGTGTTTTTTTTTTAAAGGTACTCTGTTGAAAGAAATCACAGATGACACAAACAAATGGGAAAACACCACCTGCTTGTGGATTGGTAGAATAAACATTTTAAAATGTCCTTATTGCCCAGGGTGATTTACAGATTTGATGCAATCCCCTGTACCAGCATCATGTTTCACAGATCTAAAAAGAATAATCTTAAACTTCACTAGGAACGAACAAAAGCCTGAATAATCAAAGCAATATTAAGCAAAATGAACAAATCTGGAGGCATCACATCACCTGTCTTTAAATTATACTACAAATCTGTAGTAACTAAAACAGCATGGTACTGATATAAAAGTAGAGACATAGACTAATGGAACTGAATAGAGAACCCAGGAAGAAAACCATCTCCCTACAACCAACTGATCTTCGACAAAGCAGACAACATACATTGCGGGAAAGGAAGCCCTCTTCAATAAATGGTGCTGGGAAAATTGAACAGCCACATTCAGAAGAGTGAAACAACACCCCTATCTCTTGCCATATACCAAAATCAACCCATCTTTGATCAAAATGGATTAAAGACTTAAATGTAAGGCATGAAACCATGAAACTTATAGAAGAAAATTTAGGAAAAACTCTTCAAGAGATTGGCCTAGCCAAAGGATTTTTGACTAAGACCCCAAAGGCAAAGATAGCAACAACAAAAATAAATGGGACTTAATTAAATCAAAAAGCTTCTGCTTAGCAGAGTGAATAGACAACCTACAGATTGGGAGAAAATATTCACCAACGATACATCTAATTAATCCACAATATCCACAATCTACAAAGAACTTAAACAAATCTGTAAGAAAAAAAGAAAAACTCCATTAAAAAGTGAGCAAAAAGGGGCGGTGCCTGTGGCTCAGAGGAGTAGGGTGCTGGCCCCATATACTGGAGGTGGTGGGTTCAAACCCAGCCCCGGCCAAAAACTGCAAAAAAAAAAAAAAAGTGAACAAAAGGCATGAACAGCTTTTTGAAAGAAAAATGACAAATGGCCAAAAACATCTGAAAAAAATGTTCAACATCACTAATTATCAGGGAAATTCAAATTAAGACCACAACTACATATCACCTAACCCGTATTGGAATGGCCATCATTAAAAAGTCAGAAAACAACAGATGCTGTCATAAATGCAGAGAGAAAGGAATGCTTATATGCTGTTAGTGGGACTGCAGATTAGTACAACTTCTATAGAAAAAATGTGGAGATTCCTCAAAAAAGAAAATAAATGTAGACTTATCATCCTATTCAGCAATCTCATTTCTGGTCATCTACCTAAAGAAAAGTAAATCATTTCATCAAAAAGACACCTGCCCTCAAATGTTTATTGCAGCATAATTCAATCAACCTAAGTGCCCTTCAATTCATGAATGGATAAAGAAAATGTGGTGTGGGCTCGGCGCCTGTGGCTCAACAGGCTAAGGCGCCAGCCACGTACACCTGAACTGGTGGGTTCGAATCCAGCCCAGGCCCGTCAAACAACAATGACGGCTGCAACCAAAAATGGCGGGGCGTTGTAGCAGGCACCTATAGTCCCAGCTACTTGGGAGGCGGAGGCAAGAGACTCACTTGAGCCCAGGAATTGGAGGTTCACTGTGAGCTGTGATGCCACAGCACCCTATCCAGGGTGACAGCTTGAGGCTCTGTCTCAAAAAAAAAAAAAAGAAAGAAAATGTGGTGTGTATATATAACACACATACAGCATGGAGTACTACACACCCATGAAAAGGAGTGAAGGATTTTAACAATTTGGGTGGAACTGGAGATCATTATCCTAAGTGAAGTATCTCAGGAATGAAAATCTAAACACCATATGTTCTCACTAATACCTAGGAGCTAAGAGATGGGTACACATGGACACGAAGTAACATAAAGGACATCAGAAACCAAGAAGAGGGGAAGATGGAGGGCGAGTGTGCCATAGAAACTTACCTGTAGGGTACAGTGAACACTATTCTGGTCATGGGCACACCAAAAGTCCTGACTTAAGCATTATACAAAACATCCATGTAACAAAAACACTTGTACCCCATTAATCAATATTTTGAGATAAACATAAATACAGTTAAAAGGTATTTTTAATCCTCAAATAGCAGTAGTATAGTCAATCATCATAGTCAGGTTGGTCCCCCAAAATGAAAGTCATTTTCCACTCAGTATTGCGAATCTATCACCAGCATGCCTGAACTAAAGGTAGTGACACGGAGGTCCCACAGAACTTCCAAACAAAAGGCAGTTGGCCCTGGGTAACCTAAAACAAAGACGATTGTTCTTTTAAAACAATTCAGCAAGCATCTCAAACTTAAAGCCATTTAGTTGGGAAATGATGAGGCCTTCTGCATGGGGCCTTCGGAAGGGGAGAGAGTGAATGCCGACAGTTCCAGCTGCCTAGTCATAGTTGACAAACATTATAAGCTTTAGTCAACCCTTCTGACTAGTTCTAGGCGAGAGCTGGTGCCTTTTGTGGGGAGGAGCCAATGACTGTGAGGGTGGGGACACCATCTCAATGTCCAAAATGGCAGCCATGTGTGGCTACAGAGTATTTGAAATACAGGCGTCCAAATTAGTGTGTGCCGTTGAGTGTAGAATGCACAGCAAATGTCTAAGACTCTGCTTGAGAAAAGAATATCAAATATCTTAAAAGTTTATTGATTTAATGTTAGAATGATACTTTTTTTGATGATCTGAGTCCATAAAACATGTCATGGAAATTCACCTATTTCATTTTACTTTGTGATGTGGTTACTAAAAATTTGAGACTGCTTTTGTGGCATGCATTATCTTTCTACGTGGCAGCACTAGTCCAAAGCTTTTTAACCTTTCCTTCATCTTTAGCCTCATGAACAAGGATTTATAAAATTAACTGTTTTGTCCACAGTTTTTTTGTTTGTTTTTCTATCATATTCTGACCAATTTTGAAACAACTTTTTGGACCAATTTTGTAGCTAATTTGATGAATGCATTTAGGATGGTGGAAATCCCAGCTTTGGTTGAGTTTTCCAAATACAGATCTCTAACAGGTGGTCGGTAGCCTTAAGATTTCAGCTTCTGTTTTTAGTTTTTTAACTTAGATGAAAATTTCTTCATTTTAGATTTTTTGAAACATGGTAGAGAGACAGAACCAGGCAAGTTGCTTGGGGCAGTGACATCCAAGTAGGCTGTGGATGGTGCATTTTGCTGTGCTGAGAGCAGCCCTACTGTTGAGCGCTCACTACCTGGGGAGCCAGATTACACTCATTCACTGGTTGCCTTTTGCAGCAATAAGAAGTGGCATCTGCAGATGTTCTAACTGCAGCTTATTAAGTACAACAGTGTTTCATGCACTGTGCAGATATCACCTTGCTAAACCCAAGAGCCTTGTAGGGGGGACAGTATTAATCACCCCTTGCTTAGAGAAAATGTGTGAGGGGCTCAGAGAAGTAGAATAAGAGATCAGGGTCACACTGCTAGTCAGTGGTGGAGCTGAGATTCAAATCTAGGTCTTTGGAGTCCAAGGGTTATGCCACTAACCCCTGTGATGTAGTCCCTCAGTCTCCTGTCCTGGGAAAAGTTAGATCAAGATCAGATTCCTTTCAGTAGCCAGGGTCAGAACTGGGCCTTTAGTCACAAACAAAAGATAGGACACAAACACAATTACTAGCAGCAATGCCACGGTCAGTTGCCGTAAGGATGATCCAAGAGGTCCCTCCTGGCAGATCCCAAGAGCTGGGCATTGAGGGATGTGGGGAAGGGGGTAGGACCCAGGGCTGCAGAGGGCAGGAGAGGAACAGCTAGTGTTGGGGGTGAGCGGAGACTGGGGCTGGACCAGGCTGAGACACTCAGGGAGGCTTGCCAGGAAGTTGAGTCATTCTTGGGGAGAACCACAGAGGCTTTAGTAAGAGCACTGCCGGCACAGCATAGGACCGACTAATGGGCGGCGGGAGCTGGAGACACTCCTTTGTGGGTTAATGAAATGGTAGAGCCTAGCAGAGGAGCGGGCCTGAGTCAGAGTGGCAGTGCAGAATGCACACACTGGAGTAGGTTTGAGAGAAGCTGCACTCTGAGACTTCTGTCCTAAAACAGCTTCCAGAGTTCAGGCTCCAGTGGCAAACTCCCTGCGTTCAAACGCCAGCCCCATCTCTCGCAGGCCTCAGACAAGTCACTTAAACTGTGTGCCTGGGCTGTCTTCTGTGAAAAATGGGCATAATGGATAGAAACAACAATGATAATACGGATAATAATGACATAGAAATGGCAACGTGCAGAAATAAGTAAAATGCTTAGAATGGTGGCTGGCTCAGTACGGTGCTCCAGGGTAGCTATTCTGATTATTACTCAAGAAAGAAAATGAAAGCGATAGGAATGTTGAGCCTTGGTGCCCAGATGACAGCACTCGGAAGCGCAGCAGAGGGCTCAGGTAGGCATCTCCTTGGGAAGACAGTGATGAATTTGTGCTGGGACAGGTCGAGTTTGGCACTGGCATGTTGCTCGGGGCAGTGACATCCAGGCACAGAATTGGAGGTGCAAGTTTCAGGGCTGGGACCAAAGTTACAGGTGGGGGAGCGTCATCCTCAGGCTAGTATTGACGTCCTGAGCATCTGTCGTCACCAGGAAAGAAAAGCCAGATGCCAGCTGGCAGTGGGGAGAGTGGGAGGAGCACTCATTGGTGGCTCCCCAGGGCAGGCTACATGTCAGAGAGACGGGGGGGCTGAGTGGCTGCTGCAGACCTGGGCTCTGCCGAGGGAGGTGCTGTGGCCAGCGTGGGGAAGGAGAAAGGATTGCTGCGTGGCGCTGGGGCCCAGTGTGATGGGACTGAGGAGGTTGCTTTCTCCTCAGTTGCCAGGTGGAAGGGGCTCAGGTTACCCCGGGAAGCCAAGCTGGAGAAGCAGGCTAGATCCCTTGGCAGTAGCTGACACACTGGCTGCTGGGGTGTGTGAGGAGAGTCCTGGAAAGGCAGGGAGCTGAGAGAGGGGCACAGAAGCAGCAGGTGCCGCTCCCAGGAGTCCCATGCGTGCCCCAGCTCGTTTGAGGAGCAAGGCCCACTCTCTGTCCCCGTCTGGGAAATTCACAGCACCTGTTTCAGCCTATGAGGTTCCTATTAGGAAAATTTCTAATTTGCTTCCCTTTGCCTCACCCCTGTGACCGCAGCACTAATTCTTCTTCTTGAATTCTCTTTACTAACGGAGTACAAATGTTTGGAGCTGGTTAGATCTGTGGGTTCCGTGGAAATACACAGACCACGGGGAAGGCACAAGGCCAAGAAATGGGCCTCAGTTTGGAGGAGCCTGGCCAAAGCAGGGCTGTGGCTTCCCTTTTTTGGCTCAAATTAGCCCAGATTGACTATACTTTACAAATTACAAACATGAAAAATTTTTTATAGCTCCCATTGGTTAGTAACAGATGAAGCTAAAGAGGTTAAAAATGAGATTATTGGCTCAGTGCCTGTGGCTCAATGGGCTAAGGCGCTAGCCACGTACACCTAAGCTGGCGGGTTCATCCAGCCCGGGCCCGCCAAACAACAATGACGGCTGCAACCAAAAAAATTGGCCAAGCGTTGTGGCGGGCGCCTGTAGTCCCAGCTACTTGGGAGGCAGAGGCAGGAGACTCGCTTGAGCTTAGGAATTGGAGGTTGCTGTGAGCTGTGATGCCACAGCACTCTACCCAGGGTGACAGCTTGAGGCTCTGTCTCAAAAAAAAAAAAAAAAAGAGATTATTTTAAAAACTCGAAAAAGCCTTCTGAAAGCATTTTGTCTGTTGGTGGGAAAACTTCAAAGAAACCTTCACAAAGCACCTATTTTTTAGAATAAATGTCAACTGACCAGCATTACTTTGTACTCAGTGCCTGTGTCTTGGTCATGGTCTACTTAGTTTTTGGTCATGGAACTGTTTTTGTTAAAATAAGAAAACTTTTGTTAATAAATGTAAATATGTACATAATGTAAGTGTTGTTGCTATTTTTGCCTGTTAAGAGAGATAAATAAAAGTTGTATATGCTTTTAGAATCTACACTCTTATTTCTCTGTTGTGGCATCAGGCATGGAGTGAGGGAGAAGATGACAAACTATGCAACTTTTTTGCATGAAGTCACACACAAATACAGAACGGCAGCCACCCTGCGGAGGCAGATAGCTGCAGGGGCCACCAGCAGCCATCCTGAGGACCAGAGTCAACAGGCATGCTCCCGAGCTGCTCCTGAGTCCCAGGAGTCCCATCATGTGGGAGTCAGCGACCTGAGAGGATGTGTGCGTTCTGCACTCCAAGAAGAAGGGGTCCCAGGGCTGTGTGTGTTCTCCCTAAAACAACCTTCTCCATGGGGGCTCCCTGAGAGTGAAAAAGGGGTCCTGGAGTCTTGTGTACTGCTGAGAAGACCCACATCTGTCCAGGGCCCGGGCGTGGCTTCCGATCTGAGTTTGTCTCAGACTAATCTCACCACACCCCGTATTCTAGCCCTGAGGGATACCCCAGACGCCCCCGTAGCTCTGTGTGTGACCTCACCCTTCTCATCCTTCAGTGCAACATTCACGGCGTCCTCTTCTGCACAGTCTGAGTCACGTTCTGTTCTCATCGAACCTGGCTCTGCCCCAAGCTGCCTGCTACAGCCCTCTCAAGAAGTAGCTGTTTTCTTTCCTGTACCCCTTGTATGGGGACCCAGGGGGAAGGCAGGTATCCTGGTTCCTTGATTCTGAACAATTCTTTCCTCAGTTCTGACGTTCGCGCCAGCTGACCATCACCACCCAACATCCCTTATTCTGCTTCTTTGTTGTTCCTCATTCTTTGGTGGTTTCAGCACCACTGGCTCTTTGAGTGGTTTTGAAATCTGTATCTCTAATGCCCTGGCGTGGTCTTGTCTTCTTCCTTCCCAGCTGGCCGCCCCCTGGTCATGCTCCTGACCTTCCTAGCTGGCCACCCCCTGGTCACCCTGGCCTGATCATCCTCCTGACCTTCCCAGCTGGCCACCCCCTGGTCATACTCCTGACCTTCCCACTGCTGGGTCTGCAGCCCTGCAGTCTCGGGTCCAACCCCACTTCCTTGCCTTCCACATCACTCCCTCGAGGACTCCAATTCCAACAAGTCTTTGACCCTCCAGGTCCTACAGACCAGTGATTTCCACTCCTGTTCCCCAGACCTGAGCCCCTTGGGTGTGCATTCTCCTTCTCGTTTGGTTACATTCCTGTGGTTCATCATTATGTTACTCCTGGACCTTCACTCTTCCCCTCTCGTTTGGCCAAATCCCAGCCATGGTTATAGTTACATCTCAGCTCCCCCCCTGCACCCAAACTGCTGAACGTGCTTGGAGAAAAGGCCGCCATCAGGCTGGTGAGTTTCACTTGAACGACCTCAAACCTTGGGTGGATTCATGGTGTTTCTCAGACATCCTCATTGCACACCCTGTCACCATGTCCTTATCTTTTCCCTTCTTACACCTCCAATCCTATGTCCTTACTCTCAACTGGTCACTTTGTTTCCCATCTCTCTAGGAAAAATAGCATCCAGCAGCAGCACCCTCATGTCTCCACCACACCCACACACAGGCTGCTGGTGCCCGGCCTGCCCTCTGCCCATGGTGGGGGGCCTCTCCTAGCTCCTCCTGGGACCACCCTCTGTAATCTGCAGTATCAGCCCGGACACATGTTCACTTAGTGCCTGTAGGTGCAGCTTCCACAAAAGCATGCAAGCTGAAGAAAGCCCGTAGTCTTCCAGGGCAAGCCGACCTGTAAGCACTTTAGGTGAGCGTGCAAATTCTGAAATGGAAGTAGGTATGACAAAGAATGGAAGAACCACAACCAGAGGGCCAGCAATTGCACTCCTAGGCATATACTTAAGAGGAATGAAACCTAAGTCCGCACAGAAACTCACCCTTGACTGTTCATAACAGCCAGATAATGGAAATGATTCAAATGTTCATCAGCTGGTAGATGAATAGATAAAACATGCTATAGCCATACAATGGGATATGATTCAGCTACAGAAAGGAATGCTTGTTCCATGAGTGAGCCTGGAAAACATGAGGCCAAGTAAAGGAAGCCAATCAAAAGAGACCACATACCATGATGGGTGTCCTCACAGGGCATTGTGTCTAGGATATCCTCAGGATGCTGAAATCTTACAGAAAATAGTAGAATACTTACATGGAATCTATGCACATCCTCCTACATACATCAGCTCTAATTACTTCCAGTATCTAATAACATGTGAATGCTATGTAAATAGTTTTCATACCATATTTAAAAAAAAAAACCTTTTTTTAGACATGTAATCTTGCCATGTTGCCCTGGCTGGAGGGCATTGGCTATCACAGGAATGTTCATAGCTCACTGCAGCCTTGAACTCCTGGGCTCAAGCGACCCTTGCACCTCAGGCCCCTGAGTAACTGGGACTACAAAGGTGCACCACCATGCCTGGCATATACTGTATTTTTAAATGTGTACCGATTTCATTTTTCATTGTTGTATTGCTGTTTTTATTGTTTTTTCCCAAATATTTTCAATGTGCAGTTGGTTGACACACAGATGTGGGACCTACAGATACAAAAGGCCAACTGTAATTTATACAAAAGGTGAATAGACAAAGCTCTAAAGACAGAAGGTGACTGGTGGCTGTCTAAGGTCAGGGAAGGATGTTGGGTGTAGGAAAGGGAGTGACAACTAATGAGTCCAGGGTTTCTTTTTGGGCTCATGAAAATGTTCTCAAATTGATAGTACTGATGGTTGCCCAACTCTGAATGTACTCAAAACCTTTCACTGTGCATTTTAGTGAGAGTTTCTTTTCTCTTCTTTTTTGAGACCGAGTCTCAAGCTATTGCCCTGGGTAGAATTCTGTAGCATCACAGCTCACAGCATCCTCAAACTCTTGGGCTTACGCAATTCTCGTGCCTCAGCCTCGCAAGTAGGCACCCACCACAACACCCGGCTATTTTTTTTTTGTTGCAGTCGTCATTGTAGTTTTAGCTGGACCGGGCCGTGTTCGAACCACCAACCTCAGTGTATGTGGCCAGTGCCCTACATGCTGAGCTACAGGAGCCACCCTCGACTGTGCATTTTAAATGGGTGTATTGTATGGTACACGAATTGTACCTCAATAGAACTGTTATTAGAATACAAGATCTGAGGAATTAGAGGAGGGTTCCCCACTCCTGGGAAAGATGGGATTCCCTTCCTGACCAGGCCTTTCCTGTTCATTTCTTTAACCAGGACTGAGGCTGAAAGGCTCTGTAGTTAACTGTTAGTCTCTTTAGGACTCTGCCTGCACTTCCCCAGCCTACTAAGAGCTGATAGTTACCAGGGCACAAAGCAAGTCAAGCAAATCAAAATAATCTAACTAGCCAGTGAGTCTGTGAAAGGGCCTTAAACCTGAGTTTGACTTAGCATCTTGAGAAGGATTGTCCTCCCGTGTTTCTTAGCCCATCACCCCCAGCTATGCTCTGTCCCCAGCCGTCTGTCTTCCTTACACCTGCATTCCCACACTGCTCTGTGCTTCCCGCCCTGCTCCTCGAGGCCTGTCTTCTCTGCAGAGCTGCCATAGCCAGTGGATCCTTTTCCACAGTCAGCTGTCCACCCTCCACCTGTGGCCTCATCACCACACACCCCGGTGTGTCTCCCAGCAACTCTGCACTAGCAGCCCTCTTTGACAGAGAGGGGGGTGCTGTGTTGTTATCTTTGTTTGATAAATGAAGAAATGGACAGAGAGCTGCTCTCAGCCAGTCAGTTATGAGTAGCAGAGCCAGGCAGTGTGGCCCCAGAGGCAGAGGCCTCTTAACCACCAAGTTATTCTGGGAGAAGAAGAATGTGTGTGGGCCACCTTCTGTGTATAGTCAGAAGCCGTCTGAAAGTCTCTGAGTTTGTGTTTGCTCCAGGAAGGAGTTTATCCTTAATTTTAGGTGTTCCCTAAAGATATTGTTTGCTGGCAGGGTGCGGTGGCTCATAACTGTAATCCTGGCACGCTGGGAGGTTAAGATGGGAGGATTGCTTGAGCTCAGGAGTTCAAGACCAGCCTGAGCAAGAGTGAGACCGTGTCTCTAATTAAAAACGAAAAGAGATTGTTTGGATTTGACACTTACACTGAGGAAGTAGCAGAAGCACCGACAAACTCTGCCTTTTAGACTCTTAAGGCAGGAGGTATCCTCAGAGGCCTCATTAGATGGATGAGAATACTTGGGCCAAGAGAGGGAGGGTGATGGGACCAAGGTCTCATCACCCCAGTACCTTGATCTCAGTGCTGTGTGCCAGAGACACCCAGGACCTGAAGAAGGGGGGCCCTGCAGCAGGCACCAGGTGGGCTTCTGGTGCTGGCTGTCTTGGGAGGCGCCAGTTCCTCAGGCTTAGCATGGGCATGGCAGCTGATGTCAGAAGTGAGAACGGAGTGAGCAAATGTGGAGGTTGCCTGGGCTGTCTGTGTCTGATGCCTGAGGAATGAAGAAAAGAGTCCTTCCTCCTTCCCCAAGTTCTTCCTCTTCTTGATCTTAATATCTCTCTTCTTCTTTTTCAAGATCCTTCCATGCAAAAGAAAAATTAGTGCTCATTGGAGTAGGCCCACGTGTCCCGATGTGGGGGTGAATGGAAAGCACACCATTCAAGGCGGTCTCCCTCACCAGCCTCCTGAAATCCCCTCGCCTCTCACTCCTTTAGATGGGAGTGACCTGGGCTGTGAGCATTACAGAGGCTTCCTGGAAAGGACATGAAACCACTTCATCAGCATATCTGCTGAGAACAATTGCCCTGCTGACCACATGGGGCCTGGAGCAAAAGAAAAAAATGTACACCCCTAGGTACAGATCTTGATACTTTTCTTTTTTTTTCCCAAAAATTTAGCATTTATTGAAGATCTTTGTTCAATGAAGTTTTATTATGATGACCCGTGCAAAACACGTTTTAACTAAGGTTTCTTAGACAATACCCTTTCATCAACAGTCTAAAGCAGAATCATTTTTTGTAACTGCTACAGGAACACATCCACTCAACCAGGCCCCTTCACTTCTGTCCTTCCAAGGATGTACTTTCTGGGCCTTTGGAGCCCAGGCCTCACCTAGGCATGGGGAAGAAGAATTCTGAGAGGTATTATTGCCCCTGAGTGGAGAAACTCTGAGAGAACAATAAGCAACTCTGCCCAAAATCCAAAATGGGGTTGTATTCCCAGCCTTTGGAAAGTTTTCACAGGAAAGGAGAAAATCTTAACAATAGTGCTTCTGAACCTTGAGATCACGCCAAAGGCAAGACCACGTTTTCTTAATTGTGAGATTCAATGATGGCAGATACGGTACAGTAGAACCTCCATAGCTGACCACCTCCCTGCATTGACCACCTCAAGTTGGCCTAATTTTCACAGGCCAGACACGCAACACATGTGCACATCGGCACAGCAGGCCTAGTTCCTGATGGTGACCAGTTTGCTACAGTCCCTTGGATGGTCACCTTACAGAGGTTCTACTATATTTTAATTTTTATTCATTTATTGTAGTTACACATACTTGGAGGTACATGAGGGAATTTTGACACATGTATACAATGTGTAATGACCAAATCAGGGTAACTGGGATCACCTCAAATATTTATCTGTTCTTTGTGTTGGGATCATTATAGTCATTCACCTCTGGCTATTTACAAATACACACTCAATTACTATTAACTATTTAATATAATTTCACTCTCGTGCTATCAAATACTAGAACTTATTCCTTCCATCTAACTTTTTTCTTACCTTGTCCAACTTCTCTTCATTCTTCCCTTCCTCACATCCCATGAGCAGCACATCATTTATTTCTAAGAGGCATTTATGAATGAATATTAGTTTAAATGCCTCTTATACAGAGATGATGGCTCCAATCATTTTGGTTTTTCCTAGTTTCAGTGTCTGTCCTGGTGTAATTGGTTTCAGACCTATTTTTTATTTATTTTTATTATTTATCTATTTATTTTATTAAATCATAGCTGTGTACATTAGTGCAATCAAGGGGTACAATGTGCTGGCTTCATATACAATCTGAAATGTTTTCATCAAACTGTTTAACATAACTTTCATGGCATTTTCTTAGTTATTGTATGAAGACATTTGTATTCTGCATTTAGTAAGTTTCGCCTGTACCCTTCTAAGATGCACCATAGGTGTGGCCCCATCAATTACCCCCTCCACACCAACTTCCACCCTCCCCTCCCTTCCCATATTCTTGTACTATAGTTGGGTTATAGCCTTCATATGAAACCTTTAAATTAGCTTCATAGTAGGGCTGAGTACATTGGATACTTTTTCTTCCATTCTTGAGATACTTTGCTAAGAAGAATATGTTCCAGTTCCATTAAACATGAAAGAGGTAAAGTCTCCGTCTTTCTTTAAGGCTGCATAGTATTCCATGGAATACATGTACCAGAATTTGTTAATCTATTCGTGGGTCAGTGGGCACTTGGGCTTCTTCCATGACTTAGCGATTATGAATTGGGCTGCAATAAACTTTCTGGTACAGATGTCTTTGTTATAATGTGATTTTTGGTCTTCTGGGTGTATACCTAGTAAAGGAATTATAGGATCGAATGGCAGGCCTATTTTTAGATCTCTAAGTACTCTCCAAATATCCTTCCAAAGGAGCGTATTAGTGTGCATTCCCACCAGCGGTGTAGAAGTATTCCCTCTTTGCCCATCATTTCATGAGCAGATTAACAGAATCTGTGGTATATGTATACTACGGAGTACTACTCAACCGTGAAGAAGGACAAATTAAGAAATTTTGTAAAAATCTGGATGGAACTGGAAATTATTCTCCTAATGAAGTATCTCAAGAATGGAAAAACAAACACCACATGTACTGACTATTAAATTAGAACTGATCGATGAGCACACATTTGGGCAGAGGGGAGTAAAACTTAGTGGAAATCAGCCAGGGGGATGGGGGACGGAGAAGAGGGAAAAAAAAAAAAAAAAAACCTGTCTTCTGGGAATAGTGAACGCTAGTCGTATGACAGGCACACCTATAGCCAGAACTCAGATGTTAGTAACCTGAAGAGTGGATGTAACCTGAAACATTTTAAAATTTAAAAAAAATTTATAAAAAAGAAAAGATCCCACCATGGCTTGGCCATAAATGAACTGAGACTTCAGTAGGTGCAGATGGGAAACTAGGCAGAATTGTATTTGATGGTGCTATAATAATACAATGATATACAGATTGAAGAGAGAATATCTAGAGCAGCGGTTCTCAACCTGTGGGTCGCAGCCCACAGGAACTGGATTAAAGGGCTGCGGCATTAGGAAGGTTGAGAACCACTGATCTAGAGGCTTTTGAAAAAGACCTTTTCTTCTAATCACTGAGTCTGGCCAGAAAAGTAGTGAATATTTTCTATTTAAAATATTCTGTTTAAAATATCTAGTGTTAATTTTCACAGTTGGTCCTTAGATATCCATGGAGTCTGACCTATAAAAACTGAATAATAGTATACATGTTCATTTTTTTTTTTAAAAAGTCACCCAATTTTACTTTTTAACCTCTTGAAATGTTAAAACAGTGTGATAATTTTCCTGTGGAAAAACTTAGCTGAAGCTCTTTAATGATGAATTTTATGTTTTAGAATTAAGAGATATGGATGGTAAAAAGAAAAACAGACCAAAGGTTTGAAAACCTTCACTCTAACCATTTGGCTTTTTCACTTGTGGTTTTCCTATGTGTAAATTAAAGTTAGGATGTTGAGGAAAGACACTCTTTAGCTTTCCCTTGAAGATATTAGAAAAAGACAAAGTAATTTTTTGTTCCTCAGATCAGCCACGTATTTATAAGGTAGGTTAAGTTTAGATGCTGTGGCAGATAAGTTCATATATTTATTCCTATTTACCACTAAAGTTTCACAGGTACTTTTTAAACTTTGCATATATATAAGCTCATGTTACAGCATATGTGTTTTAACCTTTCTAGAGAAAACAGCATCATCAAAAAACACACAGGTGTCCTCTCCGCCTATGGGTGTCCCTAAGCACCCTGCTGTTTCGGAGGCTGCAAACAGCAACTTTGGAGTGGTACTCACAGATTCATCCAGGTACAGTGGAGGTAAAGAAAAAATCTTTATTTTATTCACTTTGTTTGTTTACAAGTGTCACAGACCAATGTCAGATTGGGGAGGTGGGGTGGAATCGGGTATTTGTTTATTATTCAGACTGTATTTTACCAGATAGCTTTTTCAGGGTCTCTGTCAACCTTATTTATGTATGTATGTATTTATTTATTTATATTATTAAGTCATTTGTACATAGATCATGAATACATTTATGCCATTATGGGATTAAGTATGTTGATTATTTGTACAAATTGGAATGCTCACATCCTACTAATCAACATAGCATTCACCTCATTTCCCCAATTACCGTGTTAAGACATTTGTGTTCTACACCTGATAGATCCAACTTGTACTTGCAATATGCTCCATAGGTCAGCCTTTTTTTTTTTTTTTGAGACTGAGTCTAACTGTGTTCCCCCTTGGTAGAGTGCTGTGGTGTCACAGCTCACAGCAACCTCAAACTCTTGAGCTTAAGAGATTCTCTTGCCTCAGCTTCCCAAGCAGCTGGGACTACAGTCGCCTGCCACAACGCCCAGCCATTTTTTGTTTGTAGTCGTCATTGTTGTTTGCAGACCCAGGCTGGGTTCAAACCCATCAGCTCTGGTGTATATGGCTGGCGCCCTAGCCACTCAGCTACAGGCACCGAGCCTGTCAACCATTTTTTTAATATCCCATATTTAAACTTCGACTACTCAGTGTCAAGATTGGCATTTAACTTAATAAACTCAGATTGAGAATGTTCTGGTACTAAGTTTTAGAACTCAAGAAAAGGGTTTTTCTGTCTGTTTTCTTGTAAGAAAACTAAATTTATGTTTTGAACTCTGGAAGTCTATTTTTGTGTTTGACTTACTAAAAGGTATGGTGGTACCCACAGTAAGTTATTTTACTGGAAGATTACATGTTATATTCACTTTTGCTATCTATGGTTAATCTAACGGTTTTTAAATGTCTCTGCAATAAAATTTTCAAAACACTTCTTTTTAATATTTAAATGTCACATTTCTGAATTCTACTATTACAGCCTAGAATGCTTTTTCTGACTTTGCTAATATGTTAATATGTCAGGACATTGAGGGAAGAATTAAAATTTCCTTGGGGAGAATCTCCAGGCTTCTCTTCCATATTTTTGTGGTTTTTCATGGATTGGTCTCAGACAAAGACAGGTCATAATGCTTAGAACTCCCCTCTAGAGCACCTGTGCTGCTTCTGTCGGGAGCCCTCTGACCTGAGTGAGCTCTTTTGCCTTTGGGCACAATCTTAAGCAGATTACTTGTATCAGCTTCATGCGACTAAAATCTACTTCTGGAAGGTAAAAACCTGACTATTTATTTTACACACCCTCTGGTTCACACTGTAGGAAATGCTGGAACTGCCAAGGTAAAATATAATAATCCATGCCTTCAAGGAATTCACAGCAGAGTGAATACCCATCATAATATAGTGGGTCATGTAGACAGAGGTACCATTTGAGTCATTGTGCATGAGGTTGTACCCTGGTGCTGTGGAGTCACACAAGCAACAAGTGAGTCCTCTCTGGGTGTAGGTGAACAGTGAGGGGGGTGCTTCTCACCACCTTGAGCAAAGTTTTAGAGGACTGGGATGATACAGCTAGGTGATAAAACAGGGAGACACCTTTTTTGTGCAAGAGGCAAGTAGCTGATGTGTTCTATTTTGCTTAGAGATTAGAGATTTTTATTTTTAGTGTGAACAGGTGCTGTGGGAATAACAAAAGCGTAGGGAGGAGTAGGTGCCTTGCATGGTTCACTTAAAAGTTCAGTCTTTTCCTTTGAAGGATGTTAGAGAGAAGGTGGGAGGAAAGGCAAAATATACTTAGGAGAGCCGCGGTGTAAACAGAGGAGGGGAGGGGCCTGTGTGGGAGATGAGGGACTAGGGTCTGCACTGGGTAAAGAAAAGGATTTGGGCTTGAGCACCTAGGGGCCATTTATAAAGATAGCTAGTAAGAGCTTTTAGGTGAATATTATGGATTCAGTTCTGGAAATCATGAGTCTTCAGTTATCCAAGCAGAGATACCCATAAAATGTAATTTGTTTAATCTCCGTAAGAGATTTAGGAGGAAAGCAGCATGTCTTTTTCAGGGATTGGGAAACTGCAGCTCAGGGCAGTCCTGCCCCAGATGGCCCTCCAGAAGGTGGCGGAAGTGGCGGAACTGCTGCTCACATCTGGGGTTTTAATGCCAAGTGCACTGCTCTTTCCCATCTTGTCAGCAGTCATACGCTATTTCTTTTAGATACTGAAGATATTCTTCTCTGTAGAGGTATTTTCCCCAACAACCTTCTTTTCCTGTTTGACTTGTGGTGTTTGATGAGTTTTAACCTTAGATAAATAAACATAAGATGTTTGGTTTTCTGGTAGAATTAAAAGAGAGATTCACTAACATTTCTATTCATTCTGTTTCTATTGCTTTCTATCTTGAAAGGAATACAGTAAGTATCACTCAAAGTTGCCTGCTTTGACTATATTCCTCTTTTTATTTCTTAAGGAATTTGTCTTTAATGTGTCACATTTTTCTCCGTACAAGTAGCACATGCAACACTACTTATGAGGGGCTGAGGTGAGAGGGTGTTGTTCAGTTGAGGAGCGTGGCATAGGCTAGGTAGAGATGGGGCCCCTTAGTTGTTTCCCCAAATTAGGGTCACCACAGCCCAGAGGCTTCTAGCTATAGCTTGATTATCAGCATGCCAAAAGACCATTTGGTCTTTTAAGAACCTGCCACATCTACAGAATTCGCAGGTGATTAGTGTAAAGCAGAATGGAAGTTTACTGCAGGACAGTCCCTCTGTCCTGCAGACTGGATTGTTATTCTTCCTGGTAGGGATGAGTGGTATGCCAGTGACAGCACAAGATTGCTTGGTCACCAAGAGGGGCTGAGTGCACAGTGCTGAGGAGCTTTCTCCTGACCTCCCATCTGCCACAGGGTCTAGGACTCTAGACCAGTGGTTCTAAACCTGTGGGTCGCAACCCACGGGAACTGTATTAAAGGGCCATGGCATTAGGAAGGTTGAGAACCACTGCTCTCGACTGTCTGGTATGTGGTTTCGAGTGTCCCCTGCCCTTGACTGTGCTGTTTGAAAATTATCAGATTTAGCTCCCTGGCTGTTTTTTCCTACATGTTCATGTGTTTCCTGGATAGCAACTTGCTTTATTTAACTACGTATCCAGTCTCCTGCTTTTTTTTTTTTTTTGCAGTTTTTGGCCAGGGCTGGGTTTGAACCCGCGCACCTCCAGCATTTGGGGCCGGCGCCCTACTCCTTTGAGCCACAGGCGCTGCCCCCAGTCTCCTGCTTTCTTCCTGAGCAACAGGAAGCAACTCTTCCCATTATTATCAGTATTGATTTTATCAGTCAAATTTTATCTCTGGTGCTTTTAAGACTGTATTTTCAAGTAGCATTCCTATGTCCTTGAGGAATGTTAAGGTAGGCTGTAACATCAGTAATTAATATAATGGTGGATTGCAGAATGTATTTTATGTCGCTTAGATGGATAAAGAAAATCATTTACATAAAAAAACACATAGTTGGACACTTTTATTATAAATTATAACCACAGTCAGACTCGAAACTCCAATAATTATTTGAGTAGCTGGCAGTACTGGTGCATGATATGATGACTAGCTAATTTTTCTATTTTTTGTAGAGATGGGGTCTTGCTATGTTGCTCAGGCTGATCTCTACCCCTAGGCTCAAGTGATCCTCCTTCTTCAGCCTCCCATAGTGCTGAGGTTACAAGTGTGAACCACTGCACCAGGCCCCCATTAGCTTTTAACGGAAGATAGGAAGATAGCCATAATTTTACTGATCCTGGCAAAAAATTTGGTGAAGAACCTTTAATAACATGAGGTTTGGGATTTACCTGTTGATTTAAGTAAAGTCTGTCTCTGACACCATGGATTATTGAAATAAATGTTTTCATTTTTAGTTCCAGAGGCACCAGATCGGCCTACTGTCTCCACAGCATCAGAGACGTCAGTCTATGTCACTTGGATTCCACGGGCAAATGGGGGCTCTCCAATCACTGCCTTTAAGGTTGAATACAAACGCATGAGGAATAGTGCCTGGCTGGTAGCAGCTGAAGACATTCCTCCGTCTAAACTTTCTGTGGAAGTTCGAAGTTTAGAACCAGGTAGTAAAAATCAAACATTTCCTTTTTTTTGCCATCAGTACTAATGTTAGGTACATATTTTTAGCAATCTTACATTTTTCTAATTGCTAAAGTGATGCATGCTGTATAAAAATTGAGAATAAGGAAAAGAAGGGAAATGCTCCCATCTACCAGATAATTGTGATTTATATTTTGGTGTATTTTTTTCTTCCCTTTTTTTTTCTTACTATCAGTAAGATCATGCCATTTAAGCATTGTTTTATCATCCCACTTCCCTCTTATGTGCATTTTCTGATGTCACTAAAATTCTTCACAAGCTCAACTTTTAATAGCTCTTTATTTTCTATGCATGTAAATACATTGCATAAAATTCATTTTATCATTCTCTATTTCTGGGTTTTAATTGTTTCTGCTTATTTGCAATTAGAAATAATGCAGTGAATGTGTTTTGCCATGACAGAGCATTTTGAGAGGAAGAGTGCTTGTTGTTTGGTCAACAACAAAGCAACAGGGCTGGACACCTGTAGCAGAATGGTTATGGTGCCAGCCACATACACTGAGGCTGGTGGGTTCAAACCCAGCCGGGCCAGCTAAAGCAACAATGACAACTGCAACAACAACAACAAAAAGTAGCCAGGCATTGTGCTGGGCGCCTGTAGTCCCAGCTACTTGAGAGGCTGAGGTGAGAGAATCACTTAAGCCCAAGAGTTGGAGGTTGCTGTGAGCTGTGACATCACAGCACTCTACCCAGGGCGACATATTGAGACTGTGTCTCAAAAAAAAAGCATCAATTCGATCTGAAGCTGAGTTTCAGCACAGTTGTACTTAGCGCTTAATTTTATGAAAATAAGATGATTAACACTTGCTTGTTCTTTAAGTTTTGTTTCAACAGAGGAACACCACTCCCCCCAACTCCTCGCCCAAAGTCTTGGGCCATATGAAAGAATTTAAATTATAGAAGAGAAAAAGGACAAAGAAACTTTGTTTACTTTTACTTGTTTAGTTTTTGTGACCATTTTCAATTCTGGACTTTAAAATATACGTTAATAGCAATCATCTGTGTCACTCTACACAGGAGCAGAGGAGCATAGTGTTGCAGCTGGGAGAAGGCAGAAGTTTAAGTGTGGGCCCAGCTATGCAATAGTTTATGCACTGAAAACATTGTCTTCAGAAGCCTAATAATTATTTTTGTGCTGTTAGGAAACTCGCTTTAGGATTCTAATTTATTCTTCACAGTCAAATTTTCAGAAATTCACAATCCTCAGCACTTTTTAAAAGCTCTCAATATCTAATCCAAATAAATTCCTTCTACTGTAGTGTACATCTGCACCCTATTAGCAATGAATTCAGAATGGCATCTGCTGTCACCTGCATAGTACCTGTTGATAAATATATTATTCACCTTCTTAAACTTCAATTGTTTCTTTCTAAGTGAAAAGAGCCTAGTTTGGGGACAGACATGTCAACAAATACTGTCTTTGTTGGGCATGACTTAGAACAGGATGATTAAAAGAGTAAATGTCCTCTTTGCTGTTTTTTGCCTGCTCCCTCTATGATATGACTCTTGAGGCCGTTTTACCTGGGGACTCCTAATAAGGTCTTGGGATCTTGAGCATAGTGCATTGAGTAGCCACTCCCAGCTTATTGAACTACTCAAGTGTGAGAAAATTTACTTACCATGCAGGCTTCAGAGTATTTTATTTTATTATAGGGAGGTACCTGAGCATGCTTGTCATATTTGACACCTTCACTTGTCTCCTTAGAGCTGTTTTTAGTTATGAGGTTTTTATTTTGTTTTTGTTTCCCCTCAAAGGTTCAACATACAAATTTAGGGTCATTGCCATCAACCATTATGGTGAGAGTTTTCGGAGCTCAGCGTCTCGTCCTTACCAGGTGGCTGGGTTCCCCAACCGTTTCTCCAACCGTCCAGTAGCTGGGCCTCACATTGCATATACAGAGGCCGTCAGTGACACTCAAATCATGCTAAAGTGGACAGTAAGTGAATGTTTTCTTGAGTAAGAAGATTTTCTGGTTTTGTCATGTTAACAATCAACTTAATGTTCTCAAGACACTACTGTGGATAGCAAATTTTTGAACTTTTAATTGAGGGGAAGTGGAAGGGCAGTAATACTAGTCTAAAAGTCCATGTTATGAGGGAGGGGAGGGTTAAAAATAAAATTATTATCTCTTGAGCTGTCATCCCAGTGTAAGCTTAATTGACATCTTGCAATTATTTCATTTCAAACCAAACGTACTTCTATGCTTTTGAACCTATTATATAACTTTGTTTTTGTTTAGCCCTTTAGTAAGCTAACTGCTCTTAATACCTTTGAATATCCCTTAAGTTAAAAGTAGCCATTAAGTATGTTTGTAAAATGAAGCTAAAAAAAATTACTGCACAGATAAATGTATCTTAATGGATATGAAAGTTAAATTTATTTTTGTCTTTGACAAATCTTTGCTCTAATTTTTAGTACATTCCATCAAGTAACAATAACACTCCTATTCAAGGATTTTATATCTATTACCGACCAACAGATAGTGACAATGACAGTGATTACAAGAGAGATGTTGTAGAAGGTAAGCTTTGGGGGAAGAGAATTTATAAATGTTATGAAATGTATCATTCCAGGTTAAGATAGAGTAAAAAATAGAATGGTATAAATTCTGCTGTTGAATTTGTACTAAAGAAAGCCAGTTTTTCTGGTTTTATGCATACAAAATCTTACTTTTTGGTTGTAGAAACAGTTTTAAAAGTATGGCAGAGATCTCATTTGTTGCTAGTTCATCCAAAAAGGTTTTTATTTGTTTTGTTTAAGTGAACAGTGACCAGAGTATAAAAATCAATTGCAACCTCTAACTATATTCAAAAAATGTCTCACTCAGTTTCATTAAAGTCTGTACCAGAAAGATCATACCTTAAGTATATTAACCACTTCTAGAGATGTTGAGAAATTGGAATGCATGTAGAGAAATTAGAAAACGAAATTGCTTTTCTATTGCATTGAAAACAGAACCTAGAATTTTGCACACGCCTAGAAGGTCCCATAGGATCAGGCTGGCCCTGCTTGCACCCTCAGCCGCATGCTCCTAACCCCTTTCTGGCATTTCAGTTTCCTTGTGCACACCAGGAGTTTCTTTCTTTCTTGGCCGGGGCTGGGTTTGAACCCACCACCTCTGGCATATGGGGCTGGTGCCCTAAAACTTTGAGCCACAGGCGCTGCCTCACCAGGAGTTTCTTTTGCTTCAGGACCTTGGCATAGGCTAGTTTCTGCTGCCTGCTGTGCTCTGCTCCCAGCCCTTTATCTAGGTGTCCCACTTCCCTCTGTTCTGTGCTTAAATACCACTTCCTCAGCTGAGGCTTCCCTGATAACTTTCTCTTATTTGCATGAGGTACCCCTTGCAGCAATTTCTGGCCATACCCTTTATCTTCATTTCATAGAAATCATCACAGTTTGAGTACACAGGGTATGTGTGTGTGAGACTGTGTGTGTGTGCTTGCTTAAAGTCTGTCTCCTCTACTGCTTAACTACTTGCCTACAAGTGTTAACTTTCTTAGGGACACAGGACTTTTCCCATTGCTCTAGCTCTGGCCCCTGCAATGGGAGGTGTTTCGTACTGAATTAATGTATCAGTGGAGCCCAAGAAGAATGGTAGAGTGTCTGGTGGCGTTCAGGCTTGGTAAATAGAAGACCAACAGAAGGAACATGATAGTTGTCTTCAGATATTTAAGGACTATGACATGGAAAAGGGGCTGAGTTAGTTGAGGGACGAGAAATTACAAAGAACTTGCTAATGGAGTATTTATAACATAGATTCCCTCACAAAGTTATAGACTCCCCAATTTTGGAAATGATCACTAGAAGCTAGGTGCCTATTTCTCAGTAATATCTTGGAAGAGATACTTGCTTTGGGAGGAAGACTTTCAAGGTCTTTTCTCACTTCAAGATTCTGATTTTGGGCTCAGCACCTATAGCTAAAGTGGCTAGGGCGCCAGCTACATACACTGGAGCTGGCAGGTTCAAATCTAGCCCAGGCCCACCAAACAACAATGACAACTATAATCAAAAAATAGCTGGGCGTTGTGGCGGGCGCCTGTAGTCGCAGTTACTTGGGAGGCTGAGGCAAGAGAATCGTTTAAGCCCAAGAGTTTGAGGTTGCTGTGAGCTGTGACACCATGGTACTCTACCCAGGGCCACAGTTTGAGACTCTGTCTCAAAAAAAAAAAAAAAAAAAAAAAGATTCTGATTTTTTTAAATACTCATATTGGTAAGGAACCATCTCAGAAAATTGCCCTCAGCCAAGGTTATTTTCCATATGGTACCAAATACTGCATATAGTTTTTATTACAATAAATTACTTTAAATATGATACTAGGTATATCACACTTCTTTAAATACTGTAGCAGCCCATTTTAATGTTTATCCAATGGAATGACTTTTGTACTGTAATGAAAAATATGTGATCTTTGTTTTAATACTCAGCACATTGTAGGTGTTAAGTAGATACTTTTTGAAGGAAGGAACGGTTATTTCTCTTAAGCTATAGCTTTTTATGGCAGAACTATTTTGTGCTGTTAGCCGTTTCTGTGGAAGCTGTCCTGAGAGAGAGAAGAGCCTGGAAGGGGTGTGAGTGGGCTTGGGGGCAGCACCAGCAGTGCTCAGCTTGTGAGTGTTCATTGTGCTGTATGGTTAAGGGGGCTTTTCTGTATGCATATTTTACATCAATAAAATGGCTATTTAAAAAAAAAAGAAATGGAAAGATATTAGTGACTATTCTGCATTTTGGTTCTGTCTGGGTCTTCATTTTAGTTCAGCTTGTTCAGAGTAGTGGGGGGACGTCACATTTTCATGTTTAATACTTTTTGACACGGCTCAGTGCCTGTAGCTCAAGCGGCTAAAGTGCCAGCCATATATGCCAGAGCTGGCGGGTTTGAATCCAGCCCAGGCCTGCCAAACAAAAATGACAGCTACAAACAAAAATAACCAGGCGTTGTGGTGAGTGCCTGTAGTCCCAGCTACTTGGGAGGCTGAAGCAAGAGAGTCACTTAAGCCCAGAAGTTGGAGGTTGCTGTGAGCTGTAATGCCACGGCACTCAGGACGACAGCTTGAGGCTCTGTCTCAAAAAAACAAAACAAAACAAAAAAACTTTTTGACAGGTTAAATATTTTTTATAAAATAGTTCTGAACAAGACAGATGTAAATACAGTGTTTGTCTGTCTCTGCCTTTCTTCACCTCCCTTTATCCTTCCTAATTCTTCTCTCTAGAGACACCCACTGGTAAGCACATTCTCTAGTGTAGTCTTCAAACTCTGACAAACTTCGGTAGGTCTGTCTATTCCAGTTTTAGCCAGTTTTTAAAATCAAGATATTTCTCTTTATTATTATTATTATCTTTTTTTTTTTTTTGAGACAGAGCCTCAAGCTGTCACCCTGGATAGAGTGCTGTGGCATCACAGCTCACAGCAACCTCCAATTCCTGGGCTCAAGCGAGTCTCCTGCCTCTGCCTTCCAAGTAGCTGGGACTATAGGCACCAACCACAACGCCCGGCCATTTTTTGGTTGCAGCCGTCATTGTTGTTTGGCGGGCCCAGGCTGGATTCAAACCCGCTAGCTCAGGTGTACATGGCTGGCGCCTTAACCCATTGAGCCACAGGCACCCAGCCATTTCAGGGGTCCTCTTTACATTTATATATAGGATATAGAATTCCTCACTTATTGAGCCTTTCAGATATGCCTGGTCCACAAGCAGATTTTCTTCCTCATGAAGTGCAGTTTTGTATGAGTATAGCATTTTGTATTGGTGACTTGGAAAGGAGGTTGTACCTCCAGATTGGAATATTTTTGTCTGTGCTGAATTAAAGAAGAACCTGGTGACATTGGTCCTATCAGCTAAGAAGATTTAACTCGTGTGTGTGATTATTGTTTTGTGTTTTCTCCCTTTTAAATTTGTGCTTACATCAGTTGGTGGTATGTTTGAGTTTCTAAGGAATAGTGGAAACAGTCTGAAGAGATATTTCCTAAGAGGGATTAAGGATACTTAAAGATTTAATTAAATCTGGTGAAAGTGTCCCCCTTTGTGAAGGTTTGTCATGGGTCCATGTAAGTAAAAATGAGAGTAATTTATACTGGAGTTCAGGAGTGTTTCTAAATGAACTAGTGGTTGAATACCAGGTGTGACAGAATCATTCTGCACATGCGAGAGACGCTTTCAAGCTTTGCAGACCCTGACTTAAAGGAAAAGCAGCAGTGGGAGTGGTGCCCAGGGTTTGCCAAGGTAGCTCTTGCTTTTTGATGGTGCTCAGCAGTTTGTTTAGTCATTTCCTTATATGTTGGGTCATACTGTGACCATAACAATAGAACTGGGAGTTTCACTGAGGCCTTTCTTAGAACTTGCTCTGGGTACTGTACCGTTTGTTGATCTCGTATATGGTATTGTTTTCGGTGGGTGGACATAGTGGACTGATGTGGTGAGTTGAAATAGAGATCAAAGGACTTGAGGTTTTTCTTTTACCTATGTATAAGATTAACATATTTTACGAAAATCTCACCATTAATCATTTTTAATGAAACAGTTATTACTACTGACACACAGGGATAGCTTTAATTCAGTTTATCTTTTTACCTTTTCTCAGGTCATGTAGCAATAATAGTGCCATTTACCTGTGGCACTCATTAAGATACATTACACTAAGTGCATTCTTAATTGTGCAGACTGTACTAGATGGTGGTGGGTGCTGTTCTAGCCTCACTCTGCGTGTATAAGTAATTACGTTGACATTATCATTGAAGTTGTACCAAGGGTAAAGCTTTCCTTCATCTTTCCTTGCTAGGTTCAAAGCAGTGGCACCTGATCGGCCACCTGCAGCCAGAGACGTCCTATGACATTAAAATGCAGTGCTTCAATGAAGGGGGGGAGAGTGAGTTCAGCAACGTGATGATCTGCGAGACTAAAGGTAGGAGATGCTGAGAAGTTGTGCTTTACCCCCCACAGTGCTAGAATTCTCCACTCTGGATTACCACTTCTGATTCTTGACATATTTACCTAATGAATTTCTGCTGTGGACCATTTTCCAGGTGCATAATTACACTTTCCCAGCAGAAGCAGGGTACGTTGGCCAGAGCATGTGTTTAAAAGATAGTTTACATGAGCATTCTGTCCATTAATGTTTGGTTGTCTCTTAAGAAATCACTTCCCTTCTCTTTTTCTTTGGGAAGAAAATGGAAATATTTGCTGAGTACTTTCTGAAGTTGCTGTGAGAGTTAGAATACCAACAGAAGTTCTAGAATATTAGGAAAGGCACTAGCATGATTAGGTGGTTTCTTGAATGACAGAAAGATGCTACAATACTTGTTTAAGTGTAGTAGCTAAGCCTAGAATGAGCAGTTGCCGATTCTAAATTGGCATTCTTAACTCTGCTATGCACAAGAGTGAAATTTTTTTTTTTTTTATTTCGTTGGTTGCAGCCTGGCCAGGGCTGGGCCTGAACTCACCGCCCTGGGCACATGGGGCCAGCACCCCACTCACTGAGCCACAGGCACCACCCAACAAGGGTGAATTTTAAAATGTCGCCATCTTTAAAAACAGAAGACACCACATGTACATGATAGAAGACCTCCTGTTCACTGTCTCAGTTCTTTGCAGCACCCTCAGGGATAATGTCATCTGCAAGGATCACCGAAGTTCCCCAGAAATAGGCTTCAACAGTGAGGAAACGGATTGTCCCCAAAATGAGGAGTGCAGAAGTAGGCGACTGTCTCCAGGACTGCTCAGTTCATAGGTTCATGGTTTTCAGTTTGCTCTCTGCCTTCTTCTGGCTTCCAGCTTCTCCCCCTCCCCAGCATCATTCACTGCTCACCATAGCTCTGGCTTCACACTTTATGTTTCCTAGGTGTGTGATGTCCACAGTGTCTTGTTTTTAAGATCAAGGAAGTATTTCCTCTAGCTTCTTCAGTAGATTTCTGCACAGGTCTCATTGACCAGAATTCGGCCACAAGCCACTCCTAAACCATTCGCTGACTTACCTCAGGGTTATGCTGGGGTCAGGTGGACACCTCAACAAAATTGGGGCTCTGCCAGCATTAAAAGGAACCTTTGAGTACACTGGATAGCCACCAGTGTCTGCCACGGGTGATTTTGTCATCCTTATTTAAAAATGTGGAAATAGGCTCGGTGCCTGTGGCTCAATGGGCTAAGGCGCCAGCCCTGTACACCTGAGCTAGGGGGTTCGAATCCAGCCCGGCCCACCAAACAACAATGATGGCTGCAACCAAAAAATTGCTGGGCGTTGTGGCGGGCGCCTGTAGTCCCAGCTACTTGGGAG
>CAUYON010149604.1:0-26332 GCA_963573935.1 Arctocebus calabarensis
GCTCACAGCAACCTCCAGCTCTTGGGCTTAAGCGATTCTCTTGCCTCAGCCTCCCGAGTAGCTGGGACTACAGGCGCCCGCCACAGCGCCCGGCTATTTTTTTGTTTTGCAGTTCGGCCGAGGCCGGGCTTGAACCCGCCATCTTCTGTATATGGGGCCGGCGCCCTGCTTGCTGAGCCACAGGAGCCGCCCTGTATTTATTTATTTAGACAGAGTCTTACTTTGTCATCTTTGGCAGAGTGCTGTGGTGTCATAGCTCACAGCAACCTCAAACTCTTGAGCTGAAGTGATTCTCTTGCCTCAGCCTCCCGAGTAGCTGGAACTACAGGTGCCTGCCACAACACCCAGCTATTTTTAGAGATGAAGTCTTGCTGTGGCTCAGGCTGGTCTCATATTCCTCGGCTGAAGCGATCCACCCACCACAGGCTCCCAGAGTGCTAGGATTACAGGCGTGAGCCACCACTCCTGGCCTCCACCCTGTATTTGCAGATCAGCATTTTAAAACTTAGGCTTTTAGTCAACCAGATTCCTGCAGTTCCTTCAAAGGGCCTTTCCAATTGGCTCTGATCCAACACACCTTCTCCCCAACTTATCTCAGTGAGCCCTGTCACTTGAGTGCCTTTATCCACAAGGTCCCTTCCCTACCACAGGCCCCTGGACACAATGGCTAGCCCTGTGTACTATGTACTGAGCAGGTCCTGTGGGCCCACAGGAGTGTTCTCATGTGGTCCTCACCCTAACTGTGTGACATCTGTCTGGTCAATCCCATTTGCAGATGAAGAGACCGAGCCTGACAGACACTGAGCAGCTTGGCCAAAGCCACCCAGACACGGAGGGGCCTGAAGCTGGCTGGGGTGCCTCTTCCTGTAGCGCACAGGTGAGAACTGGTCCCTGTGTGTGAGAGAGTCCTGAACTTGCTCCTTCTGGGCAGTTCCTGGCCCCCAGGGGCACTTGTTGGCCACAGCCTGTCACTATGGTAACCAGGCAGGGGCTTGAGGAGCATAAGCTCTGGTTTGGGTTTCAAACTTAGCACTGTTGTCTCAGAAGCAATTTGGTCAAACTTTCCAAATAGGAAATGTAGGAAAAAAAGGTGGGGGAGCAAAGAGGAGAGAAGAGAGAGGGAGACACAAATTTCCAGACTGAAGCCATCCCAGAAAGGAGGCCCTGGCTGCTGAGCTAAGGGGAAGAAGCTTCTCTGGGATGGCAGAGTGGGTGCCAGCTGGGGTTGCTGGTGGCAGAGCCTGAGCAGGCGGGGCTTGGCCCTTCCTACAGCCTCTGCTGGAGCAGCCCAGCCACTCTTTCATCTGTTTTCCATCCATGTGAGAAAGGTTCTTTTGAAAAAAGGGGTGAAAAACCACTGACCTCATCCAGCTGGCCTACCTTTGCATATGGAGAAACTGAGGTCAAAGAGACCAGGACGAGGATATGGAGAGCAAAACTCTGGGGGTGGGGCACACAGGGAGAATCTTGAGATCGGGCTGGACATGGACCAGGTACTCTGGGTTTCTGGGCCCCTCCTGCCGTCTACAAGCCTTGGTGACACCTGCAGAGGCTCCTGGCTTGAGGCCCTACACAGGGCAACTCCAATGATGTGCGTAAAAAAGGGTCAGAGCCCTGAGGCCAGAAGGTGCCCTTTAACCCTGGGACTCCTGGGGAAGCTCCAGGCTTGGCTGCCATGAGAATCAATTACAAGCTAAACCTGGTGGCCCTATTAGAAGGACAGACATGTGGACGCGCATGTGGAGCAACTACAACTGAACTGCCTGGGCCTTTTTTTTTGAGACAGAGCCTCAAGCTGTCACCCTGCATAGAGTGCCCTGGCATCACAGCTCACAGCAACTTCCAATTCCTGGGCTCAAGTGAGTCTCCTGCCTCCGCCTCCCAAGTAGCTGGGACCACAGGCGCCCGGCCATTTTTTGGTTGCAGCCGTCATTGTTGTTTGGCGGGCCCAGACTGGATTCGAGCCTGCCAGCTCAGGTGTACGTGGCTGGCGCCTTAGCCCGCTGAGCCACAGGCGCAGAGCCTGCCTGGGCCTCTTACCTGGGCTCCCAGGGTCAATGCCCACATTGTGGGCTGAGAGGACAAGGCAGAGGCGGACTGCCAAGTGTTCTCTTAAAAGGGTGCATTCTCATAACGACTTCTTCCTCCTACCAGCCCTGAGATGGGCCACTTGCAGCCCCTGCCCTTGCCAAGTCTGACTGCCTCTCTTCACCTGCCCACGTCAGCCCCTGCCTCCACCCAGGCTGTCCTCAGCCCGAGTGAGCTGCCTACTCAGCCCACTTTCCAAAGCCTTGCAGAGGGCTCAGGGCTCTGCTGGGAAATATACCTCCTCCTGTTTTTGCCCTCGGCCCTGGGGTGCTGCCCTGCACCTGGCGTACCATTCAGGGAGGACAAAGAACTGAGAGCTCTGTCCAGTTGAGACAGTTAAGTGCATATCTCAGAGAGATGTGGGACACTTATTCCAGGAGGAAACCTCTGAAAATTAACTTGCAGTGGGAGAAGAAGTTCTCACTGAAAAATCTGTCTTCAGGAATGTTTAACAGAGCAGCTGGGGTGGAGAGGGCTGTGGCTGAGGTCTGGGGTTGGATGTATATACAAACATTGCTGGCCCACTGGGGAAAAAATAGTGGCACTCCTGCGAGGATGGTCAGAAATCCTGGCATGGAAGCCAGTTCCCAGGATGTGGGTACCCAGCTTGGGCTCTGCTACTTACTGGCTTTGTGACCTTGGGCCAGTCACAGCTGGCCTGTCTGCAGGGGCTTTTGTGCCCCCATGCCAGATCTGTCACTCAGGCTAGAGTCCAGTGCTAGTTCACAGCAACCTGAAACTCCTGGCTCAAGTGATCCTCATGCCTCAGCCTCCCAGGTAGCTGGGACTTCAGGGGTCTTGCTTTGCTCAGGCTGATCTTGAACTCCTGGCCCTAAGCAATCATCTCGCCATGTCCTCCCAAAGTGCTGGGATTATAGGTGTGAGCCACTATGCGTGGCTTGAATTTTCTTTCTTTCTTTCTTTTTTTTTTAATTCCAGCTGTCAGAGCAGAGGGCCTGGCTTGGTAGGAGTTTGCCCTGTGCCCTGGTCCTATCAGGACGTGGTCCTGGGCATCCTGTGGCCATGTCCTCCCCCCTCAGTAAGGACAAGCCACAGCTTCCCAGGTGGGAAGTAGCCCTCAGAGAGGCAAGGATGGGACAGGGAGGACTTCGGTACTTGCACCAGGATGAACATGGGAGCTCCCCAAGCTGGAAGCTATGAAGTTCCACAAAGCCTAGAGAACTCAGGACATAGGAAGGAAGGAGAGCTCAGGGATAAGCTTAGACTCCACACAAGTTTGCTAACTCTTTTAAGACTCTCAAAAATAGGAACTCTTTTCTCTGGAGAACATGAAGTGTTTCTTTTGTTTACTCTGCTTGTACAATTGGCCCATAGATCATCTCAGCAATGCTAAAAATAGCACTATTGCTGCAATTCCTACTACAGCCAAATAGCTTGTATTTCCTCAATTTAAACTTTTCCCTTTCTTTTCTGTCCTTTGATTCCCACTGTGGCACGACTTGCTGACAGGAGTGCAGTGGTGCTACACAGCTCAGGTGATCTTACTGAGGCGGCGGCAGAGGTTCAGGGAGGCCAGGTGACCTGCCTAGGTCACAGCCAGCAAGGGCAGGGCCAGGAGCAGAAGCCCAGCCTCTTTCCTCACCAGTAAGAGGTGGGATGTCCATAGCCCTGAGTGACATGGGGGAAGAGGAAAAGCCACAACCAGTTCCAGACCATTTCAGCTAAGAAACAGATGATGCTGGTGCTGACATCAGCCCTGGGGAAACAGGGGGACAATGAGTTGTGCCCTCCCGCCCCTGCACAGGCCTATGTGGCATCTCCACCGAGGATGCCACTCTTCCCTCAGTGGTGTCCCGGCACCCTCTCCACAGGAGGGTGGACACACATACGCAGGACACGCAGGGCACACAGGGCCTGGGGTGGTGGACCTGGAGTATCAGAGCAGAGCTGAGACCAGGCCTGCACCCACCCAGGCCACCTCCTGTAGCTCCCTGGCCTTATTCATCTGCCCCTCATCCCATTAGGCCACGAGCATTCTGGCTCCTTCCTACTGCCTATCTCTGAAGCCCATCCACTGGCTGCCATTTCTACCACCACTGACTTAGTTCTAACACCTAAATTTTGGCTCAGGCGCCAACGTGCTATGTGGCTGAGTCTCCATTTTCTCCTCTGTAAGACAGGGACATGGCATCACCTATATCTCCTGAGTTCTGAGGATGCAGAGTTTCGGTGCCCCAGGAGGGTGGTAGGTAGGCAGCCGTCCCAGCGCCCTGGCTCCTGCCCATCCCTGCAGTGCATCCACGGCAGGCTGGGGCCACCCGTGGGAGGTGCTCCTCCACCCAGCCGTCTGCCTCTGTGAGGGGAGCACACTGTACTGGCCTGGGAGGGCTGTGGCTCCAGGAGGCCTGTGTCCCGACACTGTCTCCTGGCCCTGTTCTGTCCTTCTCAGGCACATCCTCTGCTGTCAGCCTCCTCTGTGTTTCTCACACTGTCCATGCATCCTCACCTCAGGTGATGTGGACTGTGCACTAGGAGGGGTGGGGACTTACTCAAGCCTGGGTGCCTCAAAAATGCACACGTGCCAAAAAGACTCCTGTGGGGGGCTCGGGCTGGGCCTGGCACTTGCTGAGGAGTCCGGCCCTCTGTAGGGCTGGACTGTACGCTGAGCACAGGAGCACTGGGAAGGATGCCCCAGATGCAGAAACAGCCCCACCCGCAGGTTGAGATGGGCCTGAACGTGGTCCTGAGGGAGGCACAGGCCTACAGCAGGAGGGGCAACAGAATGCCAAGCAAGGTGGCAAAAAGGGAGACAGGAGTGTGGAGGGACGTGTGCTTTCTACAAACAGGGGAGAGGGTAGCCCACCGGTCCCGGTTCCCATGATTCTCCCATTTATTCCAGTCTTGCCCCAAATCCACTGTCGCTCTGGGCTTCACGGTGCTGGCAAACAATGCTCCGTTCACCTGATCATCTGGCCCAGGGACCCGGGCACCTCTCAAGAGGGGGGCCTCACTAATGGCCTGATGGTCACTGTAAGGTGACCAGGGGGCTATGGGGATTGCCTCCCAGTGGGAGGTGTCAGCCTGCTTTCAGACTGTCAGAGCAAGGGTGGGGCACGAGACTTCACCTGCCAAAGGGAGGCAGTACAAAGCAGGGCAAGGACACAGTCTGTCACTCCTCTGTCCCTGCCCACTGCATGCCCACAGCAGACACTACTGGAACAGAGAGGTCACATATGGCCTCTGAATTCTCAGAGATGTGATGGTTCAGGCTGTGGGCCCTGGAGTCAGAATCCCAGTCTGGCCACTTGCTTGCTGCAAGCTCGTGGGCCATTCCCTCAGCGTCTGCATCCCTCAAAGGGCCCCGGTCTGCCATGTCGAGTATCAGAAGCATACCTGACAGGTATCCCTTCTGTACCATTCTCTCCCAGCACCCGTAGCAGCCCAGTCAGCTGGGAAGTGGCCTTGGCCAGGCCTGAAAATGGCCCCAGGCACTGCTGCCCAAGGGGAGAAGCCAGACCTCTGACTAGCCCAGTGGGCAGAGATTTTTGAGGCAGGCACAGTGGTTCATGCTTGTAATCCTAGCACTCTGGGAGGCCAAGGCAGGAGGGTTGCTTGAAGCCAATAGTTTGAGACCAGCCTCAGCAAGAGACCCCCCATCTCTACAAAAAATAGAAAAGTGGCAGGTGTGGCAGGTGCCTGTAGTCCCAACTATTTGGGAGACTGAGGCAGGAGGATCCCTTCAATGCTGGAGACTGAGGTTTCTGTGAGCTATGGTGAGGCTGCTGCACTCACCATAAAGTGATAGAACAAGACCCTGTCTTGAAAAAATGCAATTGTATATACAAAATTCGGCTTTCCCAGCCTAACCACCTCCCCGTCTGCACAGTGAAGATGGTAATACTACACACGCCTCCCAGACATGCTGTGGGAGAACACAGGAGGCACCCTCAGTGAGCCCAGTGAGCGCTTACCTGTGGGGCCAGTCCTGCCACTGCTGCCATGGGCAGCTGCTCCCTACTGGGTCCCAAACAAGGTCAGGTATGGCCAGGCCCAGATGCTCTGGTGCTGCAGGCACGGTGGCAGCCACCACTGTTGCCACTCTCGGCCTCAAGAGCTCCAGCCCTGGATGGGTCTAGGGGCCTACCTAGAGGTGGTACAACTCAGCCAGCCACTCAGAGCTACCTCAAACAGGCCTTGAGCCCAGCTAGCTAAGGGTGCAGTCCCAGCCCCAAAGGGCAGCCTTGTTTAGTCCCACAGTTCAGTCACTGGTCCCTTATTGGCCTGGAATCTCAGCCTCACCTTCTAGAACAGGGCTAGATGCCCATGTCCTCCAGCCCACCACCACCCTATCCTGCTTATCCAGACAATAGGCAAATTGGGTAGTAGTCCCACCTAGGACAGCTGGGCCAATCCCAGTGTAAGAACCAGCGGGCCCCTGGCTATCCTCCCTCCCTCCCTCAAAACTGCTGGCCACCATGCATGGGCTTCAGTGCTACTAGACAGAGTAAGGTTCATATCCTTCCTCTAGTATGGATTGGTCATGGGACCTTGGGCAAGTTACTACCTCCTGGTACTTCTGTGAAAAGGGGACTGATTAAAAATCCAGCCTTGTGGATTGGCCTGCAGAGCTGAGCCCTATTGATAATGCAGCTGGCCCAGCACCTGGCATACAGTGGGTATTATATGAGGTCAACATGCCCCTTTAAGTATGGGCAAAAGGACAGGCAGAGGTGGAACAAGAATCAGTCACACTGGCTCTGAGTGGGGAGAAGGAGATATGGGACTACCTGGGGCAAACCAGGCTCCTCTCCTCCTTGTGTTCCCTGGACCCATCACAGAGGGTGGGCAGGAACACCTGGTGCCCACGGCCCTGGGGCTCGTGTAACCCACTGGGAAGGGGGTGGTATGGGGCACCAGGAGCTGAGTGGATGTCAGCACCTCTTTCCTGGGTCTTCACTGGCATCTGGGGGCAGAGCCCACCTGCAAATCCACCAGACACAATGCCTCTGGAGAGCCAGAGATGAGAGAGAGAGAGGGGCAAGTCCGAGGGGCTGGCAGGGAAGGGGACAGATATGGCCCTGTAATAGGAGGTGGATGTCTCAGGCACAGACTGTGAGACCTGGCCACGGCTGGGTTCTGGAGCCAGGATATACCTGTTGCCCCTGCTCTGGGGCTGCTGCTTCTTAGGAATTCATCCCAGGGAATTCTCTAGGGTGAGAGCAATTCACAGTCACGAGGCATGCCCTGCCTGCTGGGCACTGAGCCAGGGGGAGGTGTTAGGAGGGCAATGTCAATGCTGTTTTAGAGGAGCTTCCCTGCTGGGGTCTGCTGGGCTCCAATAGCTTCCTTCTGGACCACCGACTCTCCCTAAGGGGAACAGCCTTGGCGGAGGCCAGGTCTGGAAGGTGCACCTGTCCTTCCCTAACGCCTGCCATCGGCTTACTGAATGGGGGTTGGAGAATTCCACCAGGATCACATAGCCAACTATTGGCAAGAAACAGTAGAAAGGACAAAACAGATTCTTACTGAAAAAGATGAGTACCAGGGGCTTTACTGGGGGGCACCAGGAACTGGGAGGAGACCAACAGCCAGTTCCTGATGCCCAGCCATTGAGGGCCTTCTTCTCCACAGATCACATTAAGGCCTCTGCTGAGTCCTCAGGCTCCAAGGCTGGGGATGGCAAACAGCACAGATGCCTTAAAGAGATAAAGGCGGCTCCTGATGGACTGTACTTCCCATTAGTTTAAGCAACACCACAGAACCACCTGGGCCTGTGTGGTGGCCACTAGGCAGGGGAGAGCATGCAGACATAGGGGACTAGATGCTGGCATGGGAAAGGGCTCAGCCTCCTTAGTTACCTGGGAAACACAGACTGAAGCCCTCTCAAGTTCTGTGTGCTAGGGTGGAGGCAGGGCAACAGCTGGGGGAGGGAGCCTGGCCTGCCCTGCAGAGCCACATGGCAGCGTGTAGGAGCACTGGATGGGCAGGGCCTGTGTCTCAGCCTCCACCTTTAGGCATCTCACCTGGAGACTCTAGCCTGGGTGAGGAAGGAGACCAGAGAAAGCAGTTTTTGTAACTAGCAGCCACTCTTCCCCTGGAACGAGATTGGCAGACAATGCAGTGCCTTACGGCAGGAACTAGAGCCGTGGGAGCGTGGCCAGCATCCTCAGGCATCCCCTGCGGGGCCAGGCTGCGTGGAAGGGGCCTGTGTGGTGGGCACATCTGCTGTGGCTGCTCTCCACAACTCAGGCTGCTTGACTCAAGCCAGGGCAGGGCCTTGAGCTTTTGGAGGGCCCTGGCCAAGTGTTAATTGGGACTCCTCTGTCCTCTGCTTCTGTCACGTCCCAGCCTTGGCCTCTGGGATCAGTTGAGGGAACTGGGATCCATTGATGAGCCCCAAAGCCTCTGTGGAAGCACAATTTCTGGTCATAAGGGTGAGTCATGTGGCAGCGGAATACGTGCCAAGAGCTGTTGTCCACCTGTTGGGATCACTTGCCTATAGCAGCCAATGCCTGTAAGAGGCAAGTGAGGGCTGGTGCAGTTTAGAGCTGAGATGGCCTGTGCCCTAAATCTGTGCTCTTCTCAGTGACCCAGGGCTCCGGGACTGCCTACCTGAGCAGCATGCAACCCCCCGGGGCGTAGGGCAGCTGTAGAAGAGACACTGTGCACAGCCACAGCAGAGCAACACTTCCCCTCTGCTCTCTCAAACTCAGGCCACAGCCACTGCCCAGCCTGCACCAGCCTCAGACACAGGAGGCAATACCAGCCTGGATCTCAGCTCCCTTTGCTTCTTTCAGAGACTGGAAACTGGGTTGAAATAAGAAAAAACCCACGTGCTAAAATAAGCAAACATTCTGGGGAAGAAGGGAAAATCATCTCTGGCTTGGTTACTATGGGAATCACGTTTCTGAATCAACTATCAGATAGGGAAGTTTACCAGACAAAGCAGCCTGGCTTCAGCCCATCAGGCCTGTGTGGGTAGTCCCACAAGCTTAGAAACAACCCCTTAGCTTCCATGGTGTTGGGAGCCACTCAGTAGCCCTACCACCCAGCTTTCTGCCCCGACTCCTTCCTCTCAGCAGTCCCCTGGAGCCTGGCACGAGGTCACGAGAGGTCCTACATCAGTACACTGCAGGCCCACCCCAGCCTCAGTGCTGTCCTGGGCTCCCTGTTGTGCACACTTGGCCCGAGGAGCCATCACTGAATCTCCTGGCTGCATGTCTTTCTTTTTTTTTTAAGAGACAGTCTCTGTGGCTCTAGCTAGAGTGCAGTGGCACTGTGATAGCTTACTGCAACCTCAGACTCCTGGGCTTGAGCAATCCTCCTACCTTAGCCTTAAAAATAGCTGGGACTATAGGTGTGTGCTGTATGTTACCGTGCCCAGCTAATTTTTTTTAGTTTTGGTAGAGACGGGGTCTTGCTCTTGCTCAGGGTGGTCTCAAACTCCTAACCTTGAGTGATCCTCCTACCTCAGCCTCCCAGATTACTAGGATTACAGGCGTGAGCCACTGCTCCCAGCCTGGACATGTGTCTTCTGCCAGTCCCTCCCAATGCTCCAAAAGGACCAGCAACAGGCCTGGACCAGGCCCTCGACCAGCACTGTCCAACGAGTCTGGCTCTGTTTTGGCAAAGACCAGACTCTTCCGCCTGGTGGGAGAGGAAAGGAGCTCCCATCAGGGAAACTGACACAGAAATCTGAGGTCCCACTCATCCAACCCTCAGCACTCATCACTCCCCTGAGGGGGTCACGGGTGCTTCTAATTCAGGCCTCCCTCTCTGGCCCCCTTCTGGCTGAGCTCACCCACCCTGCCAGTGGGGGTTCTGCTTCCTGTCCCTCCCATGTGCCCTGTGGCAGCCTGTGATGGCCCTGCACAGAGACATTCATGCAGTGCTCTACCAGAAGCCTTGAGCATCCAGTGACCTGGGGCAGGATCTGCGTGGGCAGCCAGCAGATGGGACTGTGGCTCCTGCTGTCTTCCAGACTGGATCTTCTGGGGTGGGGTGGGAGCTCCAGGGCTGGGAGCCCTGCATCTGCCTACCCTCTCTCTGCTGGTATTTTATAGATAAGTGATAGGCGCCATTGGTGATCAGTCTATACAGCACTAAGGGATTTGCCATGAAAGAGAGGCACCCTCCCACCCCCACGCCTAGGCAGCCACCCTTCCCTGTCCTGTGTGTCATTCCAGAGAGTGTCTGTCCCTTTACAAACCAGTGTACGGAGATGTTTACAGAGGGCAAAAGTAGATACCCTTCCACCCCTAGTCTGTTTCCACTTAGCTTCTCTCAGAGCAGCGGTTCTCAACCTGTGGGTCACGACCCCTTTGGGGGTCTCTTGCATATCAGATATTTAAATTACGATTCATAACAGTAGCAAAATTACATTCATGAAGTAGCAATGAAGATAATTTTATGGTTAGGGGTCACCACAACATGAGCAACTATATTAAAGGGTCGCAGCATTAGGAAGGTTGAGAACCACATTCATAGAGAGTATTTTAGAACTTAGCCACTGTTTTTAACAGATGCATAGTACTCCCAACATAGGGATATCTCACAGTTTACCTACCTATCCCCTATTGATTCCTCATTCCTGTTACAGAGAATCTAAGGGGTGGGGTTGACCTGAACAGGAGCTGAGCAAGATCTCAGGTCAGCACTATTACTCTGTTACTACAAATAGTGCTTCATATATATACATCCTTGCACATTTGTGGGAATCCATTTCTAGGATAAATTCACAGAAATAGAATTCCTGGGTCAAAGGGTTTTTGCTGCTTTCGAGTCTTAATAGGTAACAACTTTCAAAAATCCAGTCTACATTGCCAACCTTAGGTTCATTTTTTCAGATCTCATCAACACTCTGTATTATTGAACTTCTTAATATTTGCTCTTCAGTAGATGAAAATGTTATCGTGTTTCATTCATAATAAATGAGAATTGATCAGGATCTCATGTTAACTTTTTTTTTTTTTTTTTGAGACAGAATCTCACTATGTCACCCTCAGTACTCAGTAGAGTGCTGTTAGGTCACAGCTCACGGCAACCTCAAAGTCTTGGGCTTAAGCTATTCTCTTTGCCTTAGCCTCCAAGTAACTGGGACTACAGGTGCCCACCACAATGCTTGGCTATTGCGGGGACCTGCCTGCCCACAGGTCCTGAGAACCAGCCTTTGTCACACCCCTCCAGACCTGAGACCTGCCCTCCTCAGTTCCTGCTCAGGTCAACCATACCCTGTAGAGTCTCTGTAAAAGGGAATTAGGAATAATAGGAGAGAGCAGAGCTCAGAGGAGCTGTGTGACTTGCCAAAGTCACCCAGTTAGAAGCTGGCTATGCTGGGAGGGGTGACGGAGAACAGATGAGGACTTGCAGGTAGAGGCAAGTGAGGGAGGGCTGGGTCCAGCTGGGGTGTCCAGGAGGGGCACATGCAGGCAGACTGGCCATGTCCTGCTCTAGGAGTGGGTCTCCACCCCACACACCATGTCAGGGCTGAATGGGCACTGAAAGCCCAGCACTGCCACACTTTTTATTTTTTGAGCAGTCAAGCTGGATTCGTCAGAATGTCCTCAGTGTCCAAGGCCACAAAGTGGTGAGGGGGGCTGCTCCAGGGGGCCTGGAGCCCCTCTCACCACCATCTGAGTGGCTGGAACACATGGGGCTTCATAGAACGGACTGAGCTCATCCATGCCTCTCTCCACAGACCAGCAAACTAGAGCTAAGAGGGAGCAGCGACTTGCCAGAAGTCACTCAGCAAGCACAGCCCCATGGCCGCATTCCTAGGCCTGGCAAACTCTCAACTGTTTCACCCTGCGTGGCCGCACACCTGTGGCCCTGGGAATGCCACCCAGCGGGTCAGTTTGTGCACCTTCAGTGAAAAGCAGTGGCACCAAGCAGCCTCAGAAATCAACAAGGCAAAAGTACTCACGTTGAAGAAATTGGTCTTGTTCCTCTCGCAGAAGAGCCCCTGTGCCGGCATGTGCTGCAGCTGTTGCCATGGGATACTGCTGCCTAGCAACACGTCGCGGGCCCACTGGAGGTTCTGGGGAAACAAGAAGTAGGTTGGAAGTGAGTGTGTGGGCTGCTCAGGCGTCCTCCTCCTTGGCTGCACTGGCAAACCGCAATGAGCAGCGGCTCCTGCAGACATCGATCCCACAGCTCTAGGTGGCTCTGGTTGTGGGCTTTGATCAGCAGGCTGTGGGATGCATTTCCGAATGTGGCCTCAGAATGCCCAAGGCAGGCACTGACAGGGGCCCTTTCTGACCGAACTCACCTACTCTCAGGGGGACCCCCACCAGCCCACATGGCAGCCGTGACTTGTCTGTCAGGGAGCAGCAGTGCTCCATGCCTGTGGCTAGTGGCACTGCTTCTCAGGCTCAGAGGTCTGGGCTCCGGCCACAGTGCTCAGGAGGCTGCTTTCTGGCCGTGGGCATCTTGGTAGAATCCAGGCCTGGGGAACTGTGGCACAGGGTGAGAGGGTAGGCATGGGCTGGATGCCTCAGTCTCTTTGGGGGCCATCTCACAGGCCCAGAGAGCAGGCTTTACCCACCAGCTGACTGGCCAGCCACCCTCCCCTCTTTGGTCTTCACAGAGGTGGCTGTGGCTAGGCAACCTACATGGGCCATGTCACTCTACCTCAAGGCAGTGCTGTCCTGTAAGGGAGCGGGTGGCAGCAGGCAGAGCTGGGGCTGGCACAGTACCAGGCCTCTACCCTTTCCACACCCCACCCCCGCCCCGGCCAAGCTGCCCCCCTGCCCCTCAGGTCCCTTGCTTGCCTTCCCCAGCTCTGGGCCTAGGCTCTCATTGCCTCACAGCTCTGAATGCCCTCTCACCTCCTGGCCTGTAAGCCTATCCCACCTGCTCCTATTTTGCTCACCCCTGGCCAGGGTGAACCATTCCCTTCATTGCTCCTGTCTCTGCACAGAGGCCCACAACCCCAGGGTGCTGTGTGGACCAAGGGCAGGACCCCACAGGCCTGTGTGAGGGGCTTGCCGTGCTCTTGCTGAGAGCCTACCTTGGGTCTAGACACCCAAGGCACCTCATCTGACTTGCCAGATCAGAAGCAGAGTCAACTCCACTGAATCGGGGAGAAAAGCCCCGAGCTGACAGCTCCTCTCTGGGGGAGGCTCAGCGGCAGTGTGCTGGGACATTTTTCCCTACAGTGCTCACAAGCCTTTTAGGGCCTCAGGCACTGATGCCACAGCCATTCTTGGTCAGCAGAGGGGGCTTCTTCCCTGCTTCGAGCCCCTCTGCCTGCCCTCCCTGAGGGGAAGGAGAAGCAGCAGAGCAGGGCTGTCTGGGCAGCAAGAGTCCTCAGACCCTCGAGCCACACCCCCAATCAGGAGCACAGAGACTACTCTGCTCCACACGCCTGGAAAAGGGTAAAATACACAGTCCTGGTCGTCAATGTTTAAGCTCCAACACCCATGAGGAATAAGTTATAGTTCACATGCAAATGTCCCTGGCAATGCCCAGCAGGACCCAGGCCACCATGTCCTGAAATGTCCTGAGGGGTCATAAGTCTCCACACCCAACTATGCCTGTGGCCACACACTCCTGCTCCACAGAGGGTCCCAACAGGGGACCGGGAGGAGGTTAGCTGCAGAGAGACTGAGCGCAGAGTGGTGAAGACAAAGGTAGGTACAGGTGTGGTTTGTTAAAAGGAATAAAATCCAAGATTAGCTCCAGCAAGCTCATCAGGGTGCTGAGAGAAAGGCCCAGGTGGCCCAGGGGCCAGGCAGGGGGCTTGTAACCTGCATCAGTGCCCAGCCACATGCACTCGGTCTCAGAGACACTTGGTTCAAAGTGTCTCCCAAGGGAGATCTGAGGGGCTCAGCCCAGGCAGGTGTCCACCCCTGGTCTAATCAGCCATAGTTGGACTCACGAAGGGGATGTGGGTCAGGAGACCATCACCTGCACTTCTAATATGCAGGTGAGCCCACCTGACCATGGAGGTAGGGAACAAAGGAGAACTATCTCTGACGCAGCCTGAGAAGGTCGGGAAGGCTCCCACAGTCGGTGACACAACTGGGCTGTGCTTTGTACAAGGATATTATGGGGCTGGGGAACTCACTGAGACAAGAGTCCAGACGGCAGGCCAGGCAGAGCTGTGCCCAGGAGTCGGAGGGGAGCAGATGTGGCCCCTGGGTCCATGGGAACTAGGGATTGGGTGGCAGGGAGGATCTGCTCCAATCACAGGCCTGAGGCCTAGAGCAGGGGCAGCCCATCAAGGGTCTGAGCTGTGCACTCTTCCCCTGCTCCAGGGCCCCGGCCTCAATGCTGGGCCAAACCTCTCCTCTAGCCAAGTGGCCCTGTGAGACCAAAGCCTGGGCCAGATCTGTGTTGCCCAGGAGACCAAAGTAAAGTTACCTCAAAGCAGCTTCTGCGGCTCCTGGGGACTTGTGAGAAAGGTCCAGGGGAGCTCTTTAAGTAACAGCAGTTCAGGGAAGGGGAGGAGATGGGAAAACTTGGCCAAAGAAGCATCCAAGTGGCCACCATTTTCCTAAGAATATCGAGAAAACATAGCCTCCCAAAAGATTTCTTTCTGGCCAGGACAGGAGAGAAAGCAGCCCCAGGGCCAGGGAGAGTCACAGAGCCTCTGCTTCCCTGCCTGGGCACCATACTGATGCAGCCTGCGCCCTGGGGATGGAATGCACATTCCTCCGTGCTTTGGTTTTCTACCACTCTCCAGCTTCCTTCTCCAGTCACACCTGTACCAAGCCAGTCCTTCCCCTCCCTATGTGGACCAGAGACTGAGGAGGCAGCAGGAAAGGTTTCTGGGGCACTGGCCTGCCAAACTTGACCTGGATTATAAATTAGCCTCCTGCAGACTGACCACTGAGCATGGTGGACAGTGCACTTCCCCACTGTCTCCCAGGTCCACCACAGAAAGAGAGCCAATCAATGGCTAAGGAACAAAGCGTCCAGTCTCACAGGAGTCCTTAGCTAATTTACGTCTAAGGCCCTAGATGAGAGCTGATGGGGTGGGGACCTGGCTGGGCAATCATGGGTCCCAGGCAGGCAGGGGAGGGGGCAGAGATGGAGTAAGGCTCTTACTGGGCCTCTACGAAGAGCAGGGAACCTGCAGCACAGCACACCGTAGCCGACAGCCTGCCCTGCAGTGCTGCAGTGTGCTAAGGCAACATAAGGCTGCCTGGCAGGGTACAGCGCCATGACTCCTTTTTTTTTAGAGACAGAGTCTCACTTTGTCGCCCTCAGTAGAGTGCCGTGGCGTCACAGCTCACAGCAACCTCCAGCTCTTGGGCTTAGGATTCTCTTGCCTCAGCCTCCCAAGTAGCTGGGACTATAGACACCAGCCACAACGCCCATCTGTTATTTTGTTGCAGTTTTGGCAGAGCCGGTTTCCAACCTGCCACCCTCAGTACATGGGGCCAGTGCCCTACTCATCGAGCCACAGACACCACCCAGTGCCATGACTCCTTATCACACATCATCGCCAGTTTACCAAAGAGGAAACTGATGCATGGAGAGATTCAAGAGATTGCCGAAGGTCCCAGAGTCCCTGAGTGGCAGAGCTGACCTTGCACTCTTGTTCAGGCTGGAGGGACTCTGCGGGGTGGGCTCTTCCCCTGCCCGCAACCTGTCCACCACAGGTGGGCAAGTGACTGAACAAGTCTGTCTAGCACATGATACGTGCTGGGCACTGACATGCCACCCTTTCCCCGGCCTCGTGCAGCCGGGCCTAGAACTCCCACCTCACTAACACCTCTGGGGATCAGAAGAACACATGGAGCTGTGCAGGAGATTAACAGTCCACATCTCTCCGGGATGAGGACACACGGAGCTGTGCACCAGATTAACAGTCCACGTCTCCCTGGGATGAGGACACACGGAGCTGTGCACCAGATTAATAGGACATGTCTCCCCAGGATGAGGACACACGGAGCTGTGCAGCAGATTAACAGTCCACATCTCCCCGGGATGAGGACACACGGAGCTGTGCACCAGATTAACAGTCCACGTCTCCCCAGGATGAGGACACACGGAGCTGTGCAGCAGATTAACAGTCCACATCTCCCCGGGATGAGGACACATGGAGCTGTGCACCAGATTAATAGGACATGTCTCCCCGGGATGAGGACACACGGAGCTGTGCACCAGATTAACAGTCCACGTCTCCCCGGGATGAGGACACACGGAGCTGTGCACCAGATTAATAGGACATGTCTCCCTGGGATGAGGACACATGGAGCTGTGCACCAGATTAACAGTCCATGTCTCCCTGGGATGAGGAGAACACATGGAGCTGTGCACTGGATCAATAGTACATGTCTCCCTTGTCACCACTGCCCCAAGTCTTGTGCACAGATTCTGCTCTCACACAGGGCACACGGTGGTTGAGAGGCCTGAGAGATCTTGGCAGGGGAGAGAATCCCAGAAGCATATAGGCACCTCAAGGTCCTTCCCTGCCTGCTATCAGGACCATCCCTGCTTCCTGCCACAAAGCAGAGAAAATTTCCATTCCTCCGCTCAGAGGATTCTGGGCTATACCTCCCTCAGAGCCATGTCTGACTCCATGCCTCAGTCTACCTGCAGGTACAGTGGCTCATCTCCCCAGCCTACCAGCGTGTACACAGGCTTATCTCCCCAGGCCACCTGAGCGTACACGGGCTCATGTCCCCAGCCCACCTGCAGGTACACTGGCTCATGTCCCCAGCCCACCTGCACATACACGGGCTCATGTCCCCATCTCACCTGCGGGTACACTGGCTCACATCCCCTGCCTACCTGCACGTACATGGGCTCATCTCCCCAGCCCACCTGCGGGTACACTGGCTCATGTCCCCAACCCACCTGCACGTACACGGGTTCATGTCCCTAGCCCACCTGAGTATACACGGACTCAAGTCCTCCACTTCCCTGGCTATGGTGCTCCAGCCACATGTACTTCTGCTCCCACCTTGGTCCCTGCAGGTCTCTTGGCCTAGTGCCATCTCACCTCACCCCCAGAAGGCCTCTGCTAATACTCCCCAGAACCCCATGGACATCATACACAGCCTCTTCCCTGACTCACAGATGGGTCTGCGATCTCAGCCCCTCCTCTCTGTCAGTCCATGAAGGCAAGGATGCAGTCTGACTTGCTCATTCATGGCTCCTCAGGGATAGACCAGTTTGGAGCCCACAGAAAGGGAACAGCAGACATTTGTGAGAAGAATGAAAGGAAGATGAGCACAGTTTGAGCTTTTCAGAAAATGAGGAGGAAGACTAAGTCGGGCTAAGGGGACAGTCTGAGGTGCAGAGACAGGAAGGGGCAGCAGGAGGAGGGGAAGGGGAGACCACAGCTCAGGTGCCCAGGAGAAAGAGGCAAGGGCCTCCTGTGGACAGGAGTCTGAAAGCAAGAGCTCATGATGGAGAGCCTGCCTGAGGCCCACCCAAAGACTGGACACCTGGCAGTGGGCTTCATAGTCCATGTCCTCAAGGTTTACCTCTGCCCACTTACACCAGCACCATTGCTTGCTTCAATACAACACACAGGCCGACTGTCGCATCTCCCGGGAGCCCCCTGGGCTCCCTTCTCTTTTGCACAGGAAGGAAAAAGGCTTGGGGTGAGGTAGTTTGCATCTCTAACTGTAGCCTTCCAAGGACTGTTCATGTAGTGGGAGCTTGGTGATGCCTGCTGATGGCTGGAGACAGAAAATGGCTACTGTCTCCTGGGATATGCAAAGCTGGAAGGCAGTCCTGACCCCGGCACCATCTGCCACTATTTTAACAGGTGGCCTCCAGGACGTGTTGTCCCTTTGCCCACCCCAGAGACTCTGCCCATCACAACTGAAGACAATGGCTCACTTACCATTTCTACTTCCTCTTTCACAAACCCACAAAGGGGAGAGAGGAGGCCAGGTTCCACGGCCCCCATGTGGTGGTCTAAGTGTGCAAACCGTGCAGCAGGCAGGTACCTAGAGCAGCACCGGCCTCCCTGTAAGGCTGCAGGGGCTCTCAGTGTGGCCTGCTGCCCAGCATGTGTGATGGCAGCCAGGAAGATGGCTGTGGGCCTCAGCTGTGCTAAGCTCTTCACCCAGTCATTCCTCAGGAGGTGGCTCGGGGTGCTCACAGGTTTCACAACAAAGGTGTGGGTCCACAGCTTACGTGGGGGAGGCTCTGCAGCCTGTGGAGCCACCAGTGACCCCAGCCCCCACACTAGGGGAACTGCTGGGGCCTCAGAGTACAGGGCTCCATGGGCCAGAAGAAGGAGAATGTGTGGCCACCTGCTGATGAGAGACCCTGCTGGGCTGCTGGGAACGTCCCCAGCAGAGATAATGTACCCACTGCACACTCACCCCAGCAATGCTGCTATACCCACTAGGCAAGGACATGAATACCCCAAAACCTAGGCCTAGTAGATTTAAAGCCAGTCACTCTTGATAAAAATCATAAAAAACTATGATTAAAATTTTCATGTTTGGGGCGGTGCCTATGGCTCATCAAGTAGGGCGCTGGCCCCATATACTGAAGGTGGCTGGTTCAAACCTGGCCTCAGCCGAACTGCAGAAACAGAAAAATAGCCAGGCGTTGTGGCAGGTGCCTATGGTCCCAACTACTCTGGAGGCTGAGGCAAGAGAATCACCTAAGCCCAGGAGTTGGAGGTTGCTGTGAGCTGGGTGATGCCACGGCACTCTACCAAGGGCGATAAAGTGAGAATCTGTCTCTACAAAAAAAAAATTAATTAATTAAATTAAATTAAAATAAAAATGTTCATGTTTGGAAAAGCCTAAATATAAGGAATTAGTAAAATAGCTATGGCCTCCTGTCTCCCCAAGAGAATACTGTAAGATCATTAAAAAGTCATGTAATCGAAGAGTTTATGAGTACATGCGAAGCAGAACCAAAGTTGTGTGCATGTGTGTGTGTGCGTAAAGAAAGTAGGCAAAAGGCCAGGCATGGTCGCTCACACTTGTAATTCCAGCACTTTGGGAGGCTGAGACAAGAAGAATGCTTGAGGCCAGTTCAAGACCAGCCTGGGAAACATGGCAAGACCCTATCTCTACAAAAAAATATAAAAATTAGCAAGTGTGGGTGGGCACCTGTAGTGCCAGCTAGTCGGGAGGCTGAGGCAAGAGAATCGCCTAAGCCTAGGAATTGAAGGTTGCTGTGAGCTGTGTGACGCCACAACACTCTACTGAGGGTGATAAAGTGAGACTCTGTCTCTACAAAATAACCCTAAAAAACAAAACAAAACAAAAAAACCAAAAATTAGTAAGTGTGGTGGTGTGTCCCTGCAGTCCCAACCACTCAAGAGGCTGAAGAAGAGGACTGCCTGAGCCCAGGAGTCTGAGGATGCAGTGAGCTGTGACGACACCGCTGTACTCTAGCTTGGGTGACAGAGTGACACCCAATCTCAAAAAACTACCAAAAAATGGTGCTGGAATACTGCTCAAATTATACAAACTGTTGGAATCTTATGTGGGGGAGAAGACTAGGAAAGCAGTGCCTATTGTAGGGGCAACCTGTCCTACCTCCTGTGGCCCCCCAAAGGCTCAGCAGAATCTTCAAACCACGTGGCAGACTTTGAAATGAACAATCAAGATTCCTAAGTTGAAAAAAATACCAAGTTCTCATTTTACAGACTACACAAAGTGAAGCTTGATGAGAGCCTGGCTGGACGAGATCCACAGCAACCCAGGACATCCACGTGGGGACACTGGGCTCAGCCATTTTGTGGTGGGTGCTCCTTTGACTTCCCACAGCTGAGCACACAGGGGTCCTAGCAGGAGTCAGCGTCCAAGGGCCCTAGCAGGAATCAGCGTTCAATCAAACTCAGGGCCTGGGCTCATCCCACACAGGCCCCCGGCCAAAGAAGTAGAGTGTGACTGGGCCAGTGCAGCCTGGCTGCCACCCTGCTGTGAGTGGACTCATACAGTATTTTTAGTGACTGGCTCTTCTACTTAGCATAATGTCCCCAGGCTCATTCATGTTGTCCTATGTAACAGAACTTCCTTCCTTTTTAATGCTTAGTAATATTTTACTCTGTCTTGATTACTGTAAATGTGTAGCAAGTTTCAAAATGGGAAAGTATGAGTCCTCTACGTTTTTTCTTTTCTAAGAATGTTTGGGTCCAGGGGCTGCCTTATAACTGCCCCTGCTCTGGACCCTGTGGCAGGAGCTGCAGGAGCTGCAGGAGCTGAAGGGGCTCAGCTCCCAGCTGAGCAGGACAGGGTGCCCAAGCCTTGGCTTTCCTTCTGGACCCCATCAGTGAAGACCAGAGCCCTGGTGACGGGAGGTTTTCCCACACTATGTGCTCGCTCTCACGGCTGCCCATATGGGCTCAGGGGTCAGGGTTTTGAGTGTGGACTGACAGCTCAGGGCCCAAACTCCTGGCAAAGACTATGATCCAAGAGATTGTAAGTGATACAGAAAGCTAGAATTAGGGCCTTGGAGGCTGTTGGAATAAATGATCTTTCCTATCTAAGTGGAGGGTGTGCTGGTCAGCAGGAGGCTTGCCCTGGGGAGCCAGGGGCCCCTGCATGCAGCGAATCTTGGGCAGGGAGGTTGGCTTCAAGCAGGAATCCAGAGTCCTCAGGGAAGACTCAGCCCTTGGCCACTGTGCCCCAGGCAGGGAGCTCTCAGAAGCCCTGACAGAGGGGCAAGGAGCCATAGGAGAAGCTGGCACTGAGGAAATGGGCCTGACTAAGGGGACTGCCCATTAGCTCAAGATAGTACATGGTGTGCTGGGCACTGCCTGGCACCCTACCTGTCCTCTCATTATTACAATAATGATAATTTCTTATCACCCCCATTCTCACTGAGCAGAGAAGAGCCAGCTCTGGGCCTCTGAAGAGTTTCCATTTAGAGCTAGAATCTGAACCCAGGTGAGATGAGCTTCAGAGCCCACGTTCTTTCCCCTCTACCAAAAAGCTCCACTACCAGAAGCTAAGCAAGTGGTATGTGCCTTGAAGGTGGTTTCTTTGCAAGGCCTGGGCAGCCTGAGTCTCACCTACAGATGCCAGTGAAAGACCCAAGGGTTTAGGAGTTAACCATATCAACTGCACAGCTGCTGCTAGGCTCTGCTTATTGGGCCCCCTCTGAAGACACAGACATTGGACACTCTAGTCTGTCACTGAGTCTTGAGAAGGGAATAGGAAAATGCCAATGCCAAGCCCACAGGTGGGATTTTAGGAAGAAAAACGCTGCTGTCAAGTACACAGCGGGAAGTGTTTGTTACCAAACAGCTGTTTGGAAAGTGGCAAATGCTTGCCAGTTAACAGTGCCGCATTAGTCAGTGAAAACATGGAATTGTGTCCCCAGATGTGTGGCTGAGCTGCTGCCAACAGAACTAACACCCCATGCCAGGGCAAAACAGTGTCTAGCCCCCAGGACAGCAGGAAGGTCTTAACTCAGGCTCCCAGTGCAGCTAGGGATTAAGCGGACATTCAAGCTGGTGCTTAGCAAAGGTCTCTGGAAAGACTAAAGCAAACACTGGAGCCATTGTTAGCCACCAGAGGGCACAGCCAGGGTCTAGGGTGAGCTCAGCCTGGAGACCATCTAAGGCAGGCCTGGCACCGGCACAGAGCTACCTCCCAGAAGCAAGGCTGTGGGGAGGAAGGAAGAGGGTCTATCTTAGCATCAAGGCCAGTGCTCTATCTCCAAAAACCAAAAATGCAACCCAGGAACACAGCTAACCAAGGAATCAGCAGAAAATGAGGGTGACAGCCATGGAGAGTTGTTTGGAGATAGTGGTATCAATGGGGCAGACAGCCCAAGGCAACTTCTAGCCCAATGACCATTACAGTGACCAAAATGACCTGGGGGGATATTCATGGAAAGGGCAAAATGGCAAAGCACGAGTGTGGGTACTCGCGGCAGTGTGTGTCGGATACTGTACAAAGGAAAGTCAGCCCTGTGTGACCTGAGCCTCGGTTCCCGGATGTGCAGCGGAGGGGACATGGTGTCCACCTCTGGGACCAGAAGCACATGATGCCCCGACAGCACACAGTCAGTGGTGCAGGGACACAGGACTGGGAGGAAACAGGGGCCGAGCAGCCCAAATCCAAATATTCGAAATCCATATTGCTACAAAAATCTGAAACTTTTTGAGCACTGACATGACAGATTTGTAATTTTTGTCTTAGGAATGCTCACTTGGTAAGTATAATGTAAGTAATTCAACATAAAAAACAAATTCCAGGCTCAGCACCCATAGCTGAGTGATTAGGGTGCCAGTCACGTACATGGGGGCTCGTGGGTTTGAATCCAGCACGGGCCTGCTAAACAACGATGACAATTGAAATTAAAAAAAAAAGGGCAGAGCCTGTGACTCAAAGGAGTAGGGCACTGGCCCCATATGTTGGAGGTGGCAGGTTCAAACTCAGCCCTGGTCAAAACTGCAAAAAAAAAAAAAGAAAAAAAAAAAGCCGGTGTTGTGGCAGGTACCTGTAGTTGCAGCTATTTGGGAGGCTGAGGCAAGAGAATCACTTGAGCCCAAGAGTTGGAGGTTGCTGTGAGCTGTGATGCCACAGGCATTCTACTGAGGGCAACAAAGTGAGACTCTGTCTCAAAAACAATTAATTAATTAATTTAAAAAAGAAAAGAAAAAACGAAGTCCAAATCTGAAACACTTCTGGTCCCAAACATTTCATATAAAGGATACTCAACCTGTATCAGACACAAGATAGTTTTTTTTTGTTTGCTTGTTTGTTTTGAGACAGAGCCTCAAGCTATCACCCCTAGAGAACCATGGCATCACAGCTCACAGCAACCTCCAACTCCTGGGCTCAAGCGATTCTCCTGCCTCTGCCTCCCAAGTATCTGGGACTACAGGCGCCCGCCACAACGACTGGCCATTTTTTTGGTTGTGGCCATCATTGTTGTTTGGCGGGCCTGGGCTGGATTCGAACCTGCCAGCTCAGGTGTTAAGTAGCTGGCGCCTTAGCCTGTTGAGCCACAGGCGCCGAGCTGGCTCCGTGCTTTTAAAAGAAGGAAGGGGGAAAGTTCCCAAGGCAATGGTGGGCCTGAGATGACAGGTATGTGTCAGTTGTTGCCCCACAGGCCTGCAGACTATTTCAGTAGTGAGGACAGATGCTGGTAAGTTTTATTAAAACCCAGGTCTGCCTGGGGCACAGAGGTAAAGTCTACAGGTTGTGCACTGAGGGTGCTAGTCTATGGTGTGATATCAGCAGCAGGAAGGGCAGGGTCATCAGGGAAGTCAGAGCTGGCCATCGTCTACCAGCACACACCTTACCTCAAACCGAAGACCAAGCCCCGGCTGAGATCTCTTCCCTCCCCAGGCCTGCTTCACCTGCTATGTGCTCCAGGAAATCAACCAAGCCACTGAATGTGCCAGTCACTGCAGACACAGGCACTCACGTTTGTGTGAAGTAACAACATACTGCACACAGCCAGTCCTGAGCTAGGGCCCTCCTCTCCAGCCCACTTCCCTTCCTGGTTTTTTTTTTTTTTTTTTTTTTGTCCAGGGGCGGGTTTGGACCTGCCACCTCTGGTATATGGGGCCGGTGCCCTACTCCTTTGAGCCACAGGTGCTGCCCAATTCAATTGTGAGACATGCTGGACATCTCTCTCTCTCTTTTTTTTTTTTTTTTGCAGTTTTTGGCTGGGGCTGGGTTTGAACCACCACCTCTAGTATATGGGGCTGGCGTCCTACTCCTTGAGCCACAGGCGCCACCCCTTTCCTGTTTTTTTAAACATTCTATAGACAAGGTTGGGGTGGGGGGACCAGCAGAGAACCTTTGGGAGGGGAACCTGACTCTCACAGCCAGACCACAGGGGCTACCCCTGCTCACTCTGCCCCCAGTCCCCAGCACTCAGGCACCAATGCTTACCCAGGATGGCCACTGTCCTGGGCTGCCTGCACTGTCTGGGCAGCCCCCCCCAGGCCCCCCAGATCTCAGCATAAAAGGTGTCTTCACAGAGCCATAGCCAGTCTTCACCATCACACCTCTGGGCATCCTGTTATTTTCTCTGTATTTATTGATCATAATGCGACCTGCTTTGTTTGCTCATTTGTATGTTTTAAAATCTGCTTGCCCCTCCAAATGCAGGTCCATGGGGCAGGCACCACAACCAGGACACTGTGGCTCCAATACCTTCTAGGTGAGCAGAGTGACTCCACATTTGGGGCCCTACCCAGGGCATACTCTCTGCACAAGTGCTGATGAATGCCAGCAGAGAGGTGTGCCTGGGAAGCCCCTGGAAGCACTTCAGCCTGGGGCACAGCTGTTAGGAATTGCTTTATCATATGATTTCCAAAAAGAGCTGGAGGAGTCTAGTCTGTCAGCACCCAACCCCCATGAAGCAGAGGCTGTGAAGTGGGTACTGGCAGCTGCACCAGAGAGAACAGCCCAGGGGAAGGGTATGGCAGAAGGCTTCTGCAAGATGCAACCAGAGGCATAGGGGTTGGGATACGCAAGGCTAGGAGAGAGAACGGGCAGTGTGCTGAGACCATAGCTGACCCACAGGGACAGGGAGCCCAATCATGGAATGTGAGTTGCTGTGTGGCCCTCACAGGGAAAAACAGTCAAGCCTGGCGGGCCTGGAACTTCCCTCCACCCCTGGCTGCCACCCAGGCCCTGGCCCCCTCCTCTAGCAAGCTGGCTCCCTCCCTGAGCTAGGCCTTCCTCTTCCAGCTGTCCTCACCACCCCTCCTGTGAGCTGCTACCATGGAGCTTGATCTTTCTTGGCTCTGCTCACCAACCTTCAAAGATGCCTGCCTGCCTGCCCTGGGAAGATCCAAGCCCTTTCTCTGGCTGCATGGCTGGGCTCCCACTCACCCGGTGGGTCTTGCTGTAGGTATAGAGGAAGGCCAGCCGGTAGAGACTCTTGTAGTGCTGCGGGAAGCGGCTCAGGCACAAGTGGAAGGCGGCGATGCACTGCTCCGTGAGGAACTGCCGCTGTTCCTCAGCGCCAGCTGGCAGGCCCTGGGGAAAGGCGGCTGGCTCCCCCAGGGGGTCCCCTCTCTTCCTTCCATCCCAGAAGGCAGGTGTAGATGCTGGAGGCTTGAGGGGGATGCAAGCAGTGGCTGGGACATCTGCAGCAGGCTTCTGGCCACCCTGCTCTGTAGCTCGGAAGCCTTCAGCACTCTCCAAGGATTCCTCGGATTTTCCTACAATTGAGAAGGAAAACACAGTCATCCTGGCTGTAGTGGTACACCTCCAGGTGCCATGGCAAGATGACCAGAACAGCTGGGTTGGTATCCCTGCTGGATGGCTGCTGAACAGTAGTAGGCACAGGGCTCAGGGGCAGCTCTGCCTCCAGTGAGGCCTTCCACTCTGGGAAGGAGGATGACACAGCTGGCACGCAGCACAGGGGCCCAGAGGTGGCTCTGGTTCTACCCCTCTGAATGGTAGCATTGGTTCTCCTGCCTCTGGGGCTGGTGTACGGGGAAGCAGCCCACAAAGGACAGGTGTCATCACTACCACCATTTAAAAAAAAAAAAAAAAAACCAGCCAGAAAGGGCTCACAAAGTCCCATACCTGCTCCCCACTCAGTGCCCCAGCCCACAGCCTGCCTGCCATCCCTCTGCAGGGACACTGCTGCTGGGCGTGTGAGCCAAGTGCTCAAATCCGGGCCCTCATTCACATGTGCCCGGCACCTGAACACCAGGGACCAGAGGGCCCAGGCTGAGTGGCGGGCGCTGCCAGGCTGGCTCTAGGATGACAGCAGGGTGGAGGACCTCGAGCCAGTCCCTGAGGTGCAGGTTCCTTGGCTACAGAAGGGAGAGAGGGATGGGAGGAAGGGGTAAAGACCGTAGTTTCTTAGGTGCACAGTTTGGCACAACTTGCACAGCCTGCCTGAAGCAGACCAGAGAAGCACCGCCAGTGCTTTTAATTTTTTTTTTTTTTTTTTGCGTTTGTTAGGTAAATTCCCTCTTACAATCCTGTTTTGCCCCCAAAAGGTGTGGCACACACCGAGACCCCACCCCCCTCCCTCCTTTCCTCTCTCTGCTCTTTTTTTCCCCACCCCCTCCCTCATTCTTTCTCTCTCTGCTCTCCCCTTCCCTCACCCCCACCGTGTCATTAATTGTCATTAATTGTCCTCATATCAAAATTGAATACATGGGATTCATGCTTCTCCATTCTTGTGAAGCTTTACTAAGAATAATGTGTTCTGGCTCAGCGCCTGTGGCTCAGAGGGCTAAGTACACCTAAGTTGGCGGGTTTGAATCCAGCCTGGGCCTGCCAAACAACAATGATGGCTGCAACCTAAAAATGGCCGGGCGTTGTGGCGGGCGCCTGTAGTCCCAGCTACTTGGGAGGTGGAGGCAAGAGACTCGCTTGAGCCCAGGGATTGGAGGTTGCTGTGAGCTGTGATGCTACAG
>CAUYON010149605.1:0-29948 GCA_963573935.1 Arctocebus calabarensis
ATATGAAATGTCCATCTTTATCCTTCTTTACTTTGCTTGGTTTAAAGCCTATTGTATCTGCAAATAAGATTGCAACACCTGCTTTTTTCTGTTTTCCATTTGCCTGGAATATAGATGACCATCCCTTCACCTTGAGTCTAAATTTATCTTTTAAGATAAGATAGATTCTTGTATGCAGCAAATATATAGCCTCAGTTTTTGTATCCAGTCAGCCAACCCATGCCTCTTTAGAGGACAATTTAAACCATTTACATTAATTGAAACCAGTGATAAGTCTTTAGAAAATCCAGTGGATATTTTTAATCCTTTCATCACTGTGGAAGTTGAAATTTGATAGAAATTTTCTGGGTCAGTTTACTTTTGTGGTGGAGGATTATGGTGGTCATTATGGAGGATAGGTTTGAGAATATCCTGGAGAGCTGGTTTAGTTATAGCAAATTTATTCAATATGTGGATGTTATTAAAGCATTTAATTTATACATCATAAATGAAATTCAATTTAGCTGGGTACAGGATTCTGGGTTGAAAGTTCTTTTGTTTTAGTAGATTAAAAGTCAATGACCATTCTCTTCTAGTTTGAAAGGTTTGATCAGAGAGATCTGCAGTTATTCTAATATTCTTCCCCTTGTTGGTAATGGATTTCTTACGTCTGGCTGCTTTCAGAATTTTCTCCTTCATATTAACTTTAGTGAACTTAATTATGATATGCCTGGAGGATGACTTATTTGGGTTGAGTCGTGCTGGGTTTCTGAAACTGCTATCTGAATTTCAGAATCTCTTGGCATGTCTGGAAAGTTGTCTTTCATCATCTCATAAAGAAGAGACTCTGTGCCTTGTGACGCCAGTTCATTGTTTTCAGGTATCCCTATAAGGCGAATATTGGTTTTCTTCAAATTTTCCCAGAGCTATCTGAGAGAAGGATCCATTTTTGCCTTCCATTTCTCTTCCTCTTTGGAAGTTTGGGAGTGTTCTAAAGCTTTGTCTTCCATGTCAGAAATCCTTTCTTCTGCTTGCTCCATTGTGTTACTGAGGGATTCTACTGTATTTCTCAGATCTTTTAGGGCTGCAACTTCTTGTCTCAATGTGTCAAAATCTTTGGTCATTTTGTCTTAGAATTTGTTGAATTGTTGAGACATCTTTTGGGTCATCTTTTGGATTACTACTTGAAATTCTAATTCTATCTTTTCCTCCATTCCGGTGATCTTATTTGCTATCCAGATTCTGAATTCAATTTCTGACATCTCAGTCATTTGCTTATGAAAGGGATCTTGTGCTATATCTACCTTGTTGTTCCTTAGGGGGTTGATCTACTCTGATTATTCATATTGCCAGAGTTTTTCTGTTGATTCTGCCTTATGATTATTTTTCACTCCTGCCTATGACTGTTCTCAGAGTTGGGGAGGTGTGTCTCCCCGATCAGACCCTGGCAGGATCACTCTGTTGTTGCTGGATCTTTGTAGGGAGTAACCCTGTGTGGCTCCTCTGGGACTGCCCCACCCAGAGAGTTCTGGCTGCAGGAGCACCTCCTGAGTGTGGCACGCCCCTATCAAACAACAAGGCATGGGATTGGGCACCCAGTGTCCTTTACAAAGGGAGCCTGTGTCTCTAGCAGTCCCAGAGGGTGCAGATCAGGGTGGGGTCTCAGCAGGAGGCAAGACGAGGCCAGATTGGGCATAGATCAGTGCCACACAGGAGTCCCAGCGGATTTCCTGGCCTCTGCTGGCAGTGGGCCAAGGCCCAGTGGGGTGCCAATCCTGGCAGAGTGGAGTTCCTGGCTGCTGTAGGTGTTAGGCCTGGGGGCAGGCCTAGGCCTGTCCTCTGACTGGAGCCAGGGGGCAAGCCTAGACCAGGTGGGGCACAGATTGGGGCCAGTGGACTCCCTGGCCACTGTTGGCAGCAGGCCAAGGCCCAGTGGGATGCCAATTGGGGCCAGCTGGTGTGCCAAAGGAGCGGAGTTCCCAGATGCTGTGGGCAGCAGGGCACGGATTGGAGCCAGCGGAGTCTTGGCAGGCAGTGGGGGCAGGGCACAAATTGGCAACACACAGGAGACCCGGCTGACTTCCTGGCTGCTGCTCCCGGCAAGCCAAGGGCCAGCGGGGGTCCCAGTGGAGTTCTTGGCCACTGCTGGCGGCAGGCTAAGGCTCATCAGAGTTCCTGCCCACTACTGGTGGCAGGCCAAGCCCTGGCGGGGTGCCAATAGGGGCCATGCATGTGTCCTGGAGGAGTGGAGTCCCGGCCACTGTGGGCAACGAGCCTTAGCTTCAGATCAGAGCTGGCAGGGCTCCCAGCAAGCATCAGGGCACAAATCGGGACTGCACAGGAGACCCAGCAGACTTCCTGGCCGCTGCTCCTGGCAAGCCAAGGCCCAGCGGGGTCCCAGTGGAGTTCCTGACCTCTGCTGGCAGCAGGCCAAGGCTGGGGGTGGTGTGGATCAGGGCCCCACAGGTGTCACGGAGGAGTTCCTTCCTCTGTGGGCAGCGAGCCTGGGGCACAGATTGGAGCTGGCAGGGGTTCCCGCAGATGGGTGGGCCAAGTTGAGCAGGGCACAAATCGGTACCACATGGGAGACCCACGGACTTCCTGGCTGCTGCTGGTGGCGAGCCAAGGGCCTGCAGAGTTCCTGGCTGCTGAGGCCTGGTGGGGCAAGGATTGAGCCATTCCTGGCCTGGGGGCTTGTGGGGCCTCAGTGCGGCCCCGGAGTCTTTTACCTGGCGGGCTGCCTGTTCCAGCAGATAGGGAGGGTGGGCACTGCTCAAGTCCTCCCCCCTCAGTTTCAACAGAGGTCAGGCTTCTGGTGGGTCAGGTAAGGGGGGAAGGTTTTTCTGGAAGTTCAGAATGGCAGAAACCTTTAGTTCAGTTTTTCTGCCTGAAGCTTGGTTTCTTGACGTCGCAGTTTGCCTCAGAGGAGACCTGCAGTTGTCACATCTCTCTCTTGGCTGAGCTCCCCATCTTCAGCTCAATTGGGCAGTTTCTGGAGGTTAGCTTCCCTTTTGGACAGGAGCCTCTGTCAGAAGCTGCTTCCAGGCAGCCATCTTGCCCCTCCCCCCAGCTAGATTTTTTTAAAATAACAATAAAATGTATATTTGCATTGCTGTTTTAGCAATGGTTTTCTTCCTCTCAGAGATGAATGTTATTTAAGGCATTCATGTAAAATAGAATAGAGGAAATGGAAAGTATAACTTTTGTATTTGAACCACTGATAGTTTATACATGTATTAATACATAGTTAATATCAAGAAGTAATTAAATTCTTAGTATGTCATGTAGGATTATTTATCTTTTCTATACTTGAAATGATGTTAATAACATTCTCTGTATGTTGACAACCCAAGGGACTGTAACAAATTGGTCAACATATGGAAGTGACCCACATAAGAGACTAGGCCTGCTGTACTGATGTGGTGTATGTCTAATCTATGAAAATTAGATCAACTTGAGGTGGTCAATGTAGGAAAGTGCTGAGCTACAGAGGTTCTATTGATTTGACTTAAAAATTACATATCTATGTTTTTAGATGGAATTTTCATCCATCTTAATTTTTTAATTTTTAGTTATCAATTATTTAATGCTTGATAGAGGAATGGAAATAAATCCCCAAACCAAATAGTATGCACTCTCTTGAGCAAAATATAGAATAAGGACTCAAAAGTTCTGTTATTTGTTTGTTTTAGTAATGAAACTTGTTGATAGAATAAGTTATGAAATATGTATAATAATAGTCATTTTCAATGAATTACAATAGTATCTTTTTATGAACCTTAAAATACTCAAAATGTTTTATACCTGACTTCACTTAATAAAAGCTAGTCTATAGTGGGGCATTGTGGCAGGCGCCGGTAGTCCCAGCTACTTGGGAGGCTGAGGCAAGAGAATTGCCTAAGCCCAGGAGTTTGGAGGTTGCTGTGAGCTGTGCGATGCCACGGCACTCTAAAAATGGCAATAAAGTGAGACTCTGTCTCTATAAAAAAAAAAAGTAATAATAATAAAAGCTAGTCTAAATTTATACCTAAGTATTAATTTGTAAAAATTATAAAAATTTTATGTTTGTTAATTACCAACCTACATCTGCATGTTTGTATTTATTGTTTTAATTTTCAATCAAAGGCTAGTTATACAAAAACTAAAACCTCTTCATTTTTTTAATGTTGAGAACATTAGCAAGTGTGTAAAAATACTCAGTCAGAACTGAAAGTTATATAGAGTGGGAAGTGAAAATCACCTGTGTCTCACAGATGATTCATGTTCTCTTATTTCCATCTTCCTTTCTGGCTTTTTCTCCCCATACACAGACTCACAGATTTACATACAAACACACTATATAGGCTCTGTTATGATCTGATTTTTAATTTTTCTTAAAAAATAATCCCCTAGGATTAAATTGAGTAAGAGCTACATAAAGAATCAGTGATACAAACAGGGTAAGTTCAAAAGACATGGGTAAGATGTTCTAGGGCAAGGGGGGAGGCTTTCTGATGTGGGTACCCCACACTGTCCTTTCTCTCACTTGGCAGGTGAGAGCCTTCCATTCACAGGTCACCTCTTGCTTCAAGATGGCTGCTGGAGCTACATCCATTGCCATCATTAAAAGCTCACTCTAGCCAGAAAGAAAAGAGGAGAAAGCATAGGCCCCCACCTTTTCAGGGAATAATTTACGCTTATAAGTCATTTATCAGAATTTAGTCACAGTATAACTCTTAGGTAAAATGAACATAAGAAATAAAATGTTTACTGCATGTTGCCACATGCCTAGCTCAAAACTGGGGATTCTGTTTCAGAAAAGGGAAAGAAAAATATTGGGTCTTAATTGGTGTCTCTGCAGAACATTGTTTCCATATTAATTGTTGCTTAGTATTCCTTGTGAAGAACATACTAGAATTAATTTTACTAATTTAGGTAATTTCCAAATTTATTTTCCTAAGAACTGCTAAAATAAAAATTCTCTGCACATACATCTTTAAGTTTATGTCTGATAACATTATTGGAATAAAATCTCAGCTATGAAATAACAGTGTCAAAAGCATCAAAATTTAAATTTTCTATGTAAAGTATTATTCAGAAAACTGTCCAAATGGACAAGTCCCTCAGAGCAGAATGTAAGAAGACTTATTTCATATATATATATATATATATATATGTATGTATTTTTTTTTTTTTTTTTTGCAGTTTTTGGCCAGGGCCAGGTTTGAACCCACCACCTCCGGTATATGTGGCCGGTGCCCTACTCCTTGAGCCATAGGCGCCACCCTATTTCCTATATTTTTTACCAACATATAATGAATCTTGTGAATTTGCCAAGCTCAAACCAAAATAACTCTAAATCTTATTTCTTTGTTTTATAAATTAGCTCAGCATCCTTCCATATGCTTAGTGGTCACTATATGCAACCTAAATGTTACTAGGGGTCTCTTCTTGCCCACAAGTTCTCACAAGGTCACCTGAGACTTGGAAAACTGGTTCTGGGCTAATCTCTGGCTTCAGACTCCATTAGTCTTTTTCCTCTAACCTGGCAAATACATTTTCATGTCACAATTTACTGCCTAGAGTGATGCCCCTTCTCATTGCCATCCTCAGATGACTTGCCACTGTACTTACTTCAGCCCACATTTGCAAAATCTAAGAGGGAATTAGCAGAACAAGGAAAAATAGGATTTTCAGAATTCTAGTTTCAACATCTAAGAGTGGAGTGTAGGAGGGTTAGACTGAAGTTGATAATAGTTTAACAACTGGCACAGTGCACTATGTTCTGTGCAGCTTGTCAAGTCATTCTGCTTAGTGCCATAATAGCATTACCCCAGAACCACATCAAGTTGTTCATACTTGCATCATTCAGGATTTTATCAGAAAAGGAGAACCACCTGGAAGCTGTTTAATTGATCTAAGGAGGCTGATGTTATAATTGTCTGTGGCCTGGGGGTAAGGACCACAGAGCTAGAAACAAAGAGAATAAACTAATCTCTTCACTTTTTCTATGCCTCCAACTTTGGAGATGTATGTGTTCTCCAAGAAAAGCTAATGCAAAAATCATAATTGGAGCTAAATATTCATGTGACTCAGGAGTTGAAGAACTTCACTGAGAAACTCTGCTGAGCCTAAAGGAGCTTTGGGCCTGGCTGTTTCCTCTAGCCAATTGAGTGAGGAGCAATGCACCTGGACTACAAAGTGGCTCATATCCTCCACCAGCCTTTAAATGTTTAAAAAGAACATCAGTGACACTTCACTACCATCTTCCAAGTCTCACACACACACAAAAAATCAGTCTTGCCCCGAAAGCTAACCTGGATCTATGCATCAAAAGCTATTCTGAAAAGCCTAGTTGCTGCTTAGCTAAGCTGACCCAATAAAGACCTAAAAACGTGGCCTGCGTATACTATACTATAAATATGAATGTACATGTACTCAAATATATCCATTTATTGACTTCACTTACCCCTCTACATTCTCTTCCTAGATTAAATCACAATTTCATGGTATGTACATTATTATATCAAAGTTTTGAGGAACACAAAAATCAAGACACATAAAATCTGTGTGGACAGAAAAAGTGAAGCCCTCCCAGCAATACTGATAAGCCAAGCAAGACTCACACAGATGAATCAGGATGCTGTCAACTGTGTTTCTTGGAAGTAAAATAATGAAACAACATGGTCTGTCTCAAAATTTTCATAGTGAACTATGTATTGAATACAATCTGTATGTTGATATATTTCCAACTTTGTAAAAGTTCAATACATTTTTCTACTAGATTTCACATTAGAATTTAAATAATTGCCAACTGGATTTCGTTTGGGCGGAATAATTCCAAAATTGAATTTGCATTTATTATTCCCCTTCACTCCCCAATTTATTCCTCCTTTCATGATTCCCACGCTTCCTTAGTAAGCTATTCCTATATATAACTAGAAACCTGGGAGTCATTCTCAATGTCTTTCTCTCCTATAAGCCCCACATGAAGTCAATCATCTCTTTGTGTTAATTTTTTCTTGATTTCATTCATTTTTCCACATCCTGTATTGCCATCCCAGGTAAAAGTACCATCTTGCACTATTTGCACTACTACAAACATTTCTCAATTCCTTTAAAAAAATGAAAATTCTCCCTTTTGTAGGAGAAAATATTGAATAATAGAATAAATTTTGTGATATTACACTAATCAAATTAGATGGATCAGCTAATAGCTTTCTGTAATGGGCATTTGCTATACTGTTAAGAATATTCAATTCTTCTGTAGAAGACAAGAAAATAGGAAGGATGGAATTGGTAAGAAGTGCTAGATAAAATATGCTAGACAGTAAGCCTCTGCAATATAGGCAAAACTCATAAGATAGATTCTGTGTATATTATGAATAAGAAGTATTTTATGAGACTTAGAATGCATATGATTTGGCAAATGTAGATAGTAAGTTAGTAACCCATAAGACGTCCAAAAAGAGAACATGTAGTGGGACAAAAAATGTGCTGCTTAGAGATGCCAATAATGAAAAGAATTTTACCACACTTCCAGTGGCTACCATTTGTTGACAACCAGTCTGTTCCCATTCTGGTCCTACATCTGCTCTAAGAAATGCAAATAAGACCGAAGGCTGTTCAACAAGTGAATTGACGGCTGCTCTCCCAAGGAGCACAGGTCCCCTGTTCCTCAGTCTATCCCTGGCTGAGGATCGCTTCCTCTGCCCCTCCTCAGGTTGCCGATGGAGCAGGAGAGAAGCCGGCTTTGTCACCACTGTGGAGCCCAGGACCCTCAAAGAGCTATCGTTTCATCATGCTTGCACCTAAGTTTACCCTGTTTCATTTCCTTTGCTTCTTGCTCCCTGTTTTAATCAATTTAATAAGCCATATGGGTTGGTCATTTTAATTTAGTCTTAAGCATTTTCTATTACCTGACCTCTGGGATAGTTCAGAAGTTAGTGCTTCCACCACATTAAGGTGATTTCCCACAAAACACATTCTCAGCTAATGGAGCGGCCTTTTGTCTTCAAAGAAGAGTTGGGAAAGAGGCAATTACTTCTCGGAGTCATAACACCAGAACTATTATTTTTCAAGTCAGGTCAAATTCTAATTAATAGCATAAATTTACATTCCTCAAAAAGACTAAAATATGTGCCCTTCGAGTAAATGTAATGTACCTGGAACTGGTGTGCTCTCCCTTAAGTAATTCAGGAAGAAATTCATCTTCAGTCTTTACTGGTGGCGAGAATGAAGAAAACTCTCCAAGGGCTGGCGCCTCCGCGGCCTTCCTCAGTCGGCAAAGCCAAAGCGGCGGAGCTGAGGACGGAGAGACGGCTCTCCCCGAGGGGAAGTTTCTGAAGGGCGGCAGGGAGAGAAAGGCTGCAGCCAGAGGCGAGCGCCCGGAAAAGCCTTGCACGTTGAAGATAAAGTTCAATTACGTGAGCAAGTGACGCCACACGGAGTACGTGTGGTAAACTGCCGTGCGCACGCACGCAGACTCACGCACACACGCATGCACACGCATTCATGCACGCACTACGCTCACTCACATAAAAGAGCAGGTAGGTGTCTCTCTATTTTCACTCTCTCTCTGGCTTTTTTTTTTCCTTACAGTTTTTGGCCAGGGCTGGGTTTGAACCCGTCACCTCCTGCATATGGGTCCAGCGCCCTAGTCCTTTGAAGCACGGGCAAACGACAAGATGACAGATACACAGGATGAGCTTTGGAAGGGCCTTGCGGCCAGGCACTGCTGTCCTCATGGAGTCAGGATGGCCCACACTCTCGGAACTTGGAGACAAGATGACGGACACACAGTATGAGCTCTGAAAAGGACCCTGCGTCCAGGCACTGCTGTCCCCATGGAGTCAGGGTGCGCCACCCTCTAGGCGCTTAATGTCTTCATCAGCTTGGGACTCTCAAACTCTGTAGTTCAGGGATTTTTATGGCGGCTTCATCACATAGATATTATTGATTCCAGCCCCTCTCATCTCTCTGGAGAATAAGGGTGAGCTAGAAGCCCCTAGATTATAATCATGGTTTGGTCTTTCAAGTGACAAGCCCCCATTCCAAAGCTCACCAAGTCACCTCCTTAGAACAGAAGACAGTCCTGTCATTCAGGAATTCCAAAGGATTTAGGAGCTCTATGCCAGGAATCAGGGTCAAAGACCAAATAGGAGATTAAAAGATGTACCTACCACCCTTATCCATAAGGGCATTAGGGGCTCTGACTGAGGAACTAGGGAAGAGACCAAACACCAGAACAAAAAGTTCTGCTAGCACCCTGATTTCTCAAAAATTTACAAGGTTTTGAGGAATTCTGTGCCAGGGACACAGGTTGACCAGAGACAAAAAGGAGGAAGCTGACTTAAGTAACATTAGACACCCCTATCTCCATTCCTTCTCTCAACCCCCATCCTTGCCTTTAATCCATCCTTCTGACAACAGCCTCAGTGACCTCAGACTAGATTACAAAGTCCTGAATAGGCCCCCTGACCTCTCTTTATTTTACACTGTTTGAGTGTCTCTGAACCACACTCAACCAAGTGATTTCTCACCTCAGGGCCTCACATACTCACATGGAGTTTCTTGTGCTTGAGATACCCTGATCTTCCTTTCCCTGTGCACCGGGTCACCTCGCAAGCCTCTCCATCTAACATCCTATGAAGTGCCTCTTCACAGAGCACTTCTCTGACCATGGCCTAAACTGAATGCCCTTTGTTTACTGCCATTAAAATGAGCAGTTTTTATTCTGTTTCAGTGCACTTTTCACAATTTGTTATTACACATTTACCTATGCAGTTTTTTTGATTAATGTCTGTCTTTCCTAAAACTATAAGCTCCTTTGGGTACAGGTCACATCTCTTTCATTTCCATATGCATAGAAGCTACCAGAGTGTCTAACACAAAATTGGTACTCGGAAATAAGTATTTATGGACTGGGAAAAATGCCCATCTAAGGGATATGATTCCAAAAAGTATGCGGATCCCTCAGGTTAAATATACTATAGCTTTGGATAGGCAGGAAAGAAATCAAATCATTTAGGGATAAGAATTTAAATACTTTTGTGATTCAACTTCAAAGTATTTTATCTTCATGCTGAAATATTAGATGCACATCATTAGATACATATATACTGTGATGCTCTCAAGAGTGTTAAACATTGATCAGAACTTCTAAGAATAATAAAAACATTGTGATCTGAGAGATTTACTCCATCTCTCTTCAAGCCTATTTGAACACATACAAAAAATCTGTTGGTAATGAGATTTACACTCTCCACAATGAATTTCTAAAAGCAGAATTTGAAACGTTCATTTCCATTATAATCATTAGATGACCCTTCAGAATAATTCTGCACTGGCAGGGAAAGATGCTGATGGCATGCAGAAAATTTTCTGACTCTTCTTCTTATACAATGATTTGATATAATCTATGCCTGCTTTTGAAGGTATTTAAGACCTGTTATCTTGGACATAATAGCTGTAAAACCTCATGAAAGACTCAGAAAGATTTTCAAGTTTTGCTTTCATTTAGGGTACAGTAGAACCTGTTATAATCATCTCAATTTTATTTTATCACACCTGGCTTCACAAATAGAAGAAATCTATCCATGGCCCCAGATCATTCCCCATTACCCTTGAGACAAAAGATGTTCTATGCATAAAGTGTTATTTGTATGCTTTAGGTGCATTTTATTTTGTTAAATTCAAAACTGACAGAGTGATATTATGCATATTCAAGGTTTTTTGTCTCTGTCAAGTATCAGGTTTACCTAAGGGATAAATTTAGGTAAGGCACATTGTCTACTATTGGGATTTGTAGCTAATATTTATTTTCCTCTGCCATTAAATTTTGAATCAACTAAGAAGTTAACACACTATTCAGTTAGATAGAAATAAAAATAGTGCTTTAATGTGGATTAAAATGTGTCCTGATAGGTTTTAAATATCTTTTGCCTATAAGCAAGATACCTTTTCAGAATGGCACCCTCCCCACTGGTGCTTTCACAGGCCTTCATGTTGTAAAATTAATTCATGAGGGGGAAGAGAATGAATAGTAGTCTACCTTATATGCAGTTTTGCCATTCATGGTTTCAGTTACCCATAGTTAACCAGAGTCTCAGAATATTTACAATATTTTGAGAGAAAGACCACATTCATATAAATTTTAGTACGATGTACTGTTACAATTGTTCTATTTTATTACTAGCTATTATTGTTTGTCTCTTACTGTGCCTGTCACCTTTACCATAATTATGTACGTATAGGAAAGAAAACCAGTATTTTTAGAGTTTGGCATTATCCATAGTTTCAGAAATCCTCTGAGAATGGTAGAATGTAGCCCTGTATCCCCCACAAGGAGGACAAAGGCACTGAGGTACTTTCTAAGGACATATCACTCCAAAACTAAGGCGAGGAAGGAGACAAAATAATCATATGCGATATAATCTAAGCTCAGAATTAGACAGATTACTTTGCTTCCCATTGTGAGGGGTGAAGGAAGGGCAGAAGTTCCCCGCTCATGTCTCTTCCTGGTTAGTGGAAGAGGGGTGTCTTTTGTAGGCCACAGTAGGACTTCAGGCAGCAGGAAGCCAGGGTCCTAGTTAACAGTGTTTTTCTCTTTTCCTGGCTATCTCTTTCTCCTCAGCTTACAATTTAAACATCTCTTTCTATTACAGGGCTCCCTAACCACACAGATAAATCTCTGTCACTTCATGTAAATCCGTGGATTGCTACTTACTGCCATTTAAAAAGAAAATTAGTGAGAAAAAAGTAACTTTTAAAATTTAAAAGATTGTAAATTTTATAAAGAAATAACAAAATTATGTAGTAACCTATACATAGTTTTTTAAAAGTTATTCTTAATTTTTCATTTTATAGTATCAAAAGAAAATAAATAGTACCAAAAAGTAACACAAGCAATCATTGTTACACACAAGGAGTCACATACACGGATATTGCACACACGCACTGAGCAAGACTTCCTGACTACAGCTTACACTAGGAAAAGCGATTTGTCTCTCACACCTTTTAAATCAATATGATATATTGTTATAATAATCCTTACTTTTCATCACAATTACCAATGGTTTGAAAGTAGCTCTGTTTGGGCCTGAAACATTAGTAGGCTTTTTTTGTTTGTATTTGTACCTGCATCTGGTTAGACAGATGGCTGTTTAGACAGGGGATTAATCTAGCATAGAAAAAGGAAGAACATATTGGTTGGTTAACAAGTTAATATTAAGCCTGAAAGATTCAAGTATATTTATACAATATATATTATTCAATGATATATACTTCATATATAATTGTATATTATACATCATATAAAATATATATTATGTACAGTTTAGTTATTATATGTATAAGTATGTAATATACTCTATATATGTAAATATTTATATTAATATTTAATTGCATATAATTATATAAGTATGTTATATATCGTATGTAATATACTTATGAATTATACCCTTGAATTTCATATATACCATATATTATACTTATATATATTTAAATCATATATCCCATACTGTATTTTTATATGGTTAAATAAAGATAATATATAATATTAAATGCTATATACTGCATATATAATTATATATCATATAAAATATATCATGTATAGTTAAGTTATTATATGTATAATTATGTAATATACTTTACATATGTAAGTATATTAATTATTTAATTGCATATAATTATTATATAAGTATGTTATTTATTGTATGTAATATTATTGTGTATTATATTATATCCTTGAATTTTATATATATCATATACTATACTTATATATATTGGAATCATATGTGGTATAAATATAGTATGGTGTATATAATTGAAATATAGTATGGTATATATAATTCAAATATAGACCATACTTTATCATATACTGTACTTGTATATATTTGAATCATATGTGGTACAAATATTGTATGATATATATAATTGAAATATAGTAAGGTATATATGATTCAAATATATACCATACTTTATACACTGATCTCACAGTTTTATACACCATACTATACGGTATGGTATATAAAATTGAGAGATCAAAGTAAAACCTAATATAGCCACATCTTGGGTGAGAAAGGGATTAAAAGAGGGGAACATCAGAAACTGGAGGCCACCTGGGGCCCAAACATCTCAACTTCTGAAGGTGCTAATTTTCTGTAACTGCCAATGAGAGTTAACAGATTATCTTTCATTAGTCAAACTCTGTTCTAAAAGCACTAAAGAAACCTACTTCTCAATGCTTTACCAAGTTTTTTTTTTTTTTTGGCAGTTCGGCAGAGACCAGGTTTGAACCTGCCACCTTTACTATATGGGGCTGGTGCCCTACTCGCTGAGCCACAGGCACCGCCCAATGCTTTACCAAAGTAACAGGTATCTGTGCTGAATTATATACTGTATCAAGAGCAGCAGGAACAAGTAATGGGGAAAGAACTTCACAGACCAGCACAGGCTTCGTCCCTGTGTCCCCACTAAGACTAGAGTGGGGCAGGGAAGTCAGGGCCAGGACAGCCTGCACCTACATTCACAGCCCAGCGCCACTTCAGGGTGTTTGGATGCGTGTGCATGTGTATTAAAATTTACATAACAAAAATTCATTCTTCGAATATTAAGGTGCACAATTCAGTGGCTTTTAGTTTATATGCAATAGTGGACAGCCATTACCACTAATTTCAGAATAGTATTCCATGGTAGAATTTGAATTCTCTGTAGATCCTAGTTATCAAGCTTTTATCCGATTCATAATATGCAAATATTATGAATATTTTCCCATTCTGATGGTTGTCTGTTTGCTTTGGTTGTTGTCTCCTTAGCTGTACAGAAGATATTCAATTTAATTAAGTCTCATTTGTTTATTTTTGTTGTTGCTGCAATTGCCCCAGAAGTCTTCTTCATCAAATCTTTCCCCAGTCTGATAACTTCAAGTGTTTTCCCCACAGTTTCTTCGAGGATATTTTTTTCGTGCTTTAGATTTAGATCTTTTATCCATCTTGAATCAATTTTTGCGAGTGGAGAAATGTGTGGATCTAGTTCAGTCTTTTACTTGTGGTTATCCAGTTCTCCCACCACCATTTATTGAATAGGGATTCCCCCCATGTATGTTATTATTACTATTATTATTTTTTGAGACGGTCTCAGTTTATCACCTTTGATAGAGTGCAGTGATGTCACAGCTCACAACAACCTCCAACTCCTGGGCTTACATGATTCTCTTGCCTCCCGAGTAGCTGGGACTACAGGCAACCATCACAACATCCTGCTATTTTTTTGTTGCAGTTTGGCTGGGGCTGGGTTTGAACCTGCCACCCTCAGTATATGGGACTGGTGCCCTACCCACTGAGCCGCAGGTGCCACCCCAGTGTATGTTCTTGTTTGGTTTATCAAACAAGAAGATAACAACTATTTAAAAATTATTTAGTTTTTGCATCCTTCTAATGATCAAAATAATAAGCTAGAAGCATTTTGTCCCTTTCCCTAAAAATTTTGGTTCAGCTTACTAAAAGAAACATATTATTAATAATAATTGTTAATTTAATGTAAATTCATTCTACTGTTTCCTGAATATTATAAGACATGAAGTATTAGTTACTATTTCAAAGTTCAACAAGCAGGGCTTCAATCCAAGTGAAAAAAATACAGTTTTGTGTATTTTTATAAAATCTCTGAAAACAGTAATAAAAAAAGTAGGGCATACATTTTTAAAGGTAAAAATAGATAAAACAATTTGAACACAGCAATTAACTCAGCTGCTTGTCAGTATGTTTTTACTTTCTTTCCTTCTGAGACAGCGTTGTTTTCTATATTTATATGAGAAATATTTAAATAGTTTCTCTAAAGAGGCATTTATTTCAAGTGTGTGGTTAAGTGCTGATTCTGCAATTATTGCTAATTGGAGAATTTCCAAATTGCCTGAAGTGTTGAGAGTCTCGTGATGTTGCCATAATTCTTTTCTCCTGTATAGATCAAATTTGTGGAATGAAAAATACGCTAAGCTAAAATTAAACTCCCAGTTGCTTGATGTTGTCACTAAACTTGCCCTGCGTGGCAGTTCAGCTGCCGTAAACTTCACAGGAATGACGCTTCTATCCAGTTAGTCAGAATCATGTAAAGGTTACTTGTAGTACTAGATTTTCCCAAGTAAACAAACAAATGCAAAGTTTACTTAAAGTATAAGTTTAAAATACACGTTTGAAAAATAAATCACAAAAATTTTTTTTTTTTTTTTTTGTAGAGACAGAGTCTCACTTTATCGCCCTGGGTAGAGTGCCGTGGCGTCACACTGCTCACAGCAACCTCCAGCTCTTGGGCTTAAGCGATTCTCTTGCCTCAGCCTCCGGAGTAGCTACAGGCGCCCGCTACAGTTGGCCCGGCTATTTTTTTGTTTTGCAGTTCGCCGAGGTCGGGCTTGAACCCGCCACCTTCGGTATATGGGGCCGGCACCCTACTCGCTGAGCCACAGGAGCCGCCCCACAAAACATTTTATTAGGGAGAATGTATATAAGACTTATTTTTACAGATTATTTGTAATTTTGTTTTGTTACTCAAAATAATACTGAAAGGAAATGATAATCATTATTAATATCTTTCTCTAACTTCATGGAGAATCAAGTGAGAAGAAATGATACCGATCAAATTCAATTCACTGTGTAAGTATCTTATGTGACTTCAGTTTCTCCTCTTCTTCTGACGTCATCTGACTGTGATCACATTTCTTCCCCTTTAAAAATCTAACATCTTTGCCCAATAGCGCCATACAATAGCTCGTTGCATTTATGTGCTTCCTTTTCTAATGTTACACATAGTTTTAAAGTTGCTACTCACAACTACACAGAAAATGCTCTTGCCAGGACCAAATTATTCATAAACTAAAGCAAAACCTCTTGTGTATTTAAATTCTTTCAAGTCAATATTACTGGAGATGTTCCTCTCCCTTATTTTTGGTAGGCTCTGCTTGTGCAGCTCACTTTATACTCGGCGATCTCAGTGCCTGTTTTTTCGGCTCACTGATGTTGCTTTAGTTCTAAGGAATCCATGTACACACACACACACACACACACACACACGCACACAACTATGATTCCAACATCTCTGCGTCCTGAGTTCTAGAACCATGAATCCAACCCCTCGTTCAGCTTCACCAGTAGAAGTCTTACCAAAGCAAATTCAAACGTGACATTAGCACATTCCCCAGTGTGGACTACGTCACTTTTGGCAGAATCCACCAGTGACGCCATCGACTCCCTAGTGACCCCACAGCGGGCCAGGCCGGCGAGGATGGGTCGGGGTCGCCAGCTCGGCCTCCGCGTCTGCCAGGGAGCCGCTTCCTGTTCGTACTTTGAGGACTAACACCTTTCTCACCTGGCCAGTCTCGTTATCCATTTCTGATTTTATTTATTTGCTCCTTTTATCTTTTTTCTTAGACTAACTGAACGCTTGTCAATTTTGTTTTGAAGCGACAGCTCCCAGCGGCGCTCCTCTTCCCTGGTGGCTCCGTCCTCCCAGTTGCGTTATTTCCGCTGTGTCTGTCGCCTCCCACCTGCCGCAGTGCGGGCTCCTCAGCTGTGCACGTCGGTTCCAGGGGCCTTCCGTTTGTAAGGCGGGTGTCTGTTGCTGCAGTTTCTCTTCTCACCTGGGGACTCCCACTTCCCCGTGACTCCTGCCTCCACTTTTACTGTCTCAGGATAATTTTGGATTTCCCCTTGATTTCTTCTTTAATACATTAATTGTTCCAAAGCGTTTCATTCTGTTTCTACCTGTTCTCTCTTCTCCAGACACAGCCAAGCCTCGGACCCTCCGTTGCTCTTTCTTTCCCAGGTGCATCCCCCTCTGCGCCGGGTGGTCACAAGCTGCGGCTCTGCTCCCTTCCAGCTTGGATCGTTTCCTACTTCTGTTTTGGTCTTCAGCTAACCTGTCATTCCCTAGCTAAAGCCTTTCTCATACTGCTGATCCGCGCGTGGAGATGTGGGCGCAGCACGTCCTGTCCGCACCGCAGCGTTTCTCTGCGGGTCCCTGATAGCTCTGAGCAGGAAGCGAACGATCCCTGAACGGACCTCTGGGGCAGGGCCTAGAAGAGAATGTGGGCTCAGCGAACATTGATCAGGCATCAGTGACAGACCAGTGCATGAAGTATTTTTATATTCCCTAATTGGTACCGAATTGAAAATATACATGCATGTGCAATTAGTGTAAAAGGACGAATGCCTTGCCTTATTTATTAAAACAGAATGAGAAACCTTACATTTCTGAAGTATTCTGCTATGTGCTACAGATAAAATGACAGGTAAGACAGAAGTAATTCCTTCCCCAAATGTAAAGATTAATTATTAAATTAATTAAATTATTAATTTATTAACTTAAATTTTCTGAAGTATTCCTCTATGTGCTACAGATAAAATGACAGATAAGACAGAAGTAATTCCTTCCCCCAAATATAAGGAGTAATTATTAAATGCCGGTCCACAGTACTTACAAAACGATGCCTTTCACTCTGTGTCTGCTGCTCCCAAACATGAGCGACACACAGTTTTTAACTTTAAGCCAGGCTGGAAGCAGGAAAAAGCCCTCTTTTATGTCTCCCTGAAAAAAATATGTTCTATGAATATTCATGTGGAAAAGAGATATTATTTTTTTCTCTTTAGGAGACAGAGAAGGGTTTATTTCACATATCACAAACTATTATGTTCCAGATTTTACCAATGAACATCTCTTAACTAATCAATCTTTCAGACTTGATCTTTTCTTTGGACGTTTAATATTCTTGCCCTTTCTCAACAGAACAGTTTGTCTCTCTATCAGCTCATTCAGGGCTAGATTCCAGATTTTCTGAGTGTGCCTATTAAATGTGTTAACAAGAAGATGCTGTTTAACGTCGGGTCTGTCAGGAACAGAGGTGGTTGTTGAGCTTCTACTCCAGCATGGTCTCCAGCGAGGAACCAGAGCATTTACTGGTACTTGGATCCCTCCTTCCCTGGGAGGGACAGTGAGTCATCATGACTGGACTTAACCTCTCATTTTTCCCCTGCAATTCCTTAGGATTTACCATAACACGGTTCACCCTCCTCCTTAGCTCATCCCTGTTTCCTTTGTTCCTCGAATTTTGTTTCCAAAGAATATTCCTTCTTAAACTTCCTCCAATCAACTTACATATCAGAGTGTGTTTTCCAGGCAACCCAAACTATATTAGGCTCCGTAAGTTTGGACAAGTAAGTTCCCAAACTCATTCTAGAAAGTGCTCCACACTCACCTCTCCATGCAGTATCACTCTGGTCACCTTCAAAGTGCTCCCCTGGCCATCTGATGACAGCAGTGATGTTCAGCTGTGAGGCAGGGAGCACTTTTCCTTAGAATGAGCTCACACAATAATTGTCCAATCTTATGAATATGTATATACTGTAAGGTTCTATGTTATTAGTGAAACAAATGAATAATAAAATTTTTTAAAAACATGGAAATAACTGGAATATAACTACTATTATATATAAGAAAGAGAAAATATAAAATCAAGTATAGATTGACCTGCCTACAATAGGTTGATGGGAAAGGTAAAGGAACAAAACAAAACTGAAAATGCATACAGTTAGCATAATCTATGGAGCTAAAAATTACCACTTTGAAACCATATGCTATCATAGTATTAAAGATAAATAAGGGACAGCTGATACATGTATTATACATAGCAACTTTAGTTTTTTAATTTTTTATAAATTAAATTGCAAATCACACTATGGAACATTTTCAGCAATTATCTATTTCACAATTTAAAAAATTAAGACTCTTTATGGTATACTTTAATCTGACTGTACTGTAAATGAAAAGCCAAGATGGAGTTTCTAATAAAGTAGGCCAAAAAATTTCATTAATGTAAATTTTTAAAAATACTAACTTTAAAGATACCTTAAATCTTTTCTTGTTGATTTGATTAAGTTCTTGAGCTCTGGTCACAGGCCCTTGGTCTAATATGTAACATGTGGATATAATGAAGTTGCCTGTTTGCTTTGTTGATTGTGCCCTTAGCTGTGCAGATGCTTTTTAACTTGATTAGGTCACATTTATTTATTTTTGTTGTTGCTGCTCAATTCACTATTGCAAAGATGTGGAAACAACCTGAGCACCATCAACCCATTAATGGGTTAATAAGTTATAGTGTATGCATACCATGGAATACTATTCAGTCACAAAAAGATGGAGACTTTGCATCTTTTGTATTTATCTGGAAGGATTTGGAGAACATTCTCTTAAATACAGTATCTCAAGAACGGAAGAGCCAGCATAGCATGTACTCAGTACTACTCTGAAAGTATTAGATCAACAACTACAGGCCCAGGTGAGAGAAAAACACAAATTCAAGAAGAGGGTTGAGGAAGGGAGCTGGGTAAGTTCCCCCCTATTAGGTACAACTAGGGGTCTATGAGACACTTCCTAGGTGAAGCACTCATCTCAGACTTTAAACTTTACCTTACAAGTACAAATAATGTAACCTAATCGTACGCACTCTCATATTTACCCCAAATTAAAAAAAGATACCTTGAACATTAATTAGTACCCACTGCTTAATCCAAAAGCCTGTTTATATTTTTTAGTTAAAAATGAGCTACAATATATGTGTTAGTATGTGCGCATATATATAAATGCTTTATTCATCTATTCAATCATTAAACAAAAGCTTACTTAAGGCTTCAGTGAAGGTGGTTACTATATAATATTTACTGAGCATATTTTATGTTCCAGCAAAAAAAGCTAATAGATTTGTATGTGTGTTCCTTTCTCATAGAATGCACTATCCTACATTGCAAGTAGGTATTTTGATATTAATTACAAGTAAAGAAACCAAAGGTTAGAAAATACATCACACTTTTTCAACGTCACATACCTGAAAATGTTTGAGTTGGCCTTGAAACCCTCTCTCTGATGCCTAACCTAATGCAAATGTGAATAAGGCATGTAATCACGTAATTAAGAAGCAAAATAGGATGTGATGGGCATAGAAACAAGTACAGACACAGGCTTAAGGAAATGTGGAAGGCAGAGAAGAATTTTTTTTCCTTAATTTACTGAAGACTTAAAAAATTTTAATTGAATACTTGAAATATTTGCCATTCAGAACTCCTATGAATATGCAAGCTCACATATAGACAAAATATATTATCTTAACCTAGTATAATATAAAGCCTGCTTTTACATTAATATCAGCTTTGGCTGATTAAACTACATTCAAATCTAAAAAGTCAAATGAGTTGATCAACCTGATTTTAGGGGCATTTGGAGAATTGGTTTTGCATGACAGATCCATTAAGACTAGTACAGTTTAAAAATAAAAATTTATGCTTCAAAATGTTACATGGTAACTTTGGACCTATTTTCTTTTTAATTTTTTTTCCTTCCATTCAGTAAAGTAGGAAGGAATCTTGCTTTCTAGTTGCTTAGGAGGCATATGGCAAGGTTTCTTGTCTTGCTTTCCAAGAGCTAGAGAAAAGTTATAAAACGAGAGAGGTATTTGAGACACTAAAATACCCCCTGTGGCTGAAAGTATAGAAATAGAACAGTGAGCATCAGAGAGTTGGAGACTGCTCTTTCTGGAGGCTGCAGGGGGTGGAAGACCACAGAGCACTTGGGTCCAACTGCTGCAGTTCCATGGTTGTGTGTTACGCACTAGGCCTGCACGAGGCCGGGTCACCTAGTGCAGCCTGGGACTCCCTGTCCTGCCAGAGAACTGGGGTCCCACATGACACAGAGGCAGTGGAATGGCAGTGCTGTGGTGGCGAGGCAGGCTGGGACAATGGGATTACTTGCAACAATCAATGTCAACAGAGACCAAATTACCAAGACTTCTAAACACGTGGGTTCCATGTAAGACACCAGAATTTGACCATAGCCTAAAGACTGGAATAGAGGGGTCCAGTCCAAAGAGAAAGTTTGATTTTCACCAAATTTTATAAAATTGTGTTTTAAGCAGAAGAATGTTAATTTATAAAAAACAAAAAGTTATGTGGAAATAAAAAAGTTGTGTGTGCTGCAGATACAAAAAAGTAACTGAATAATGACTAATGCTTTCTATTTCTAAATCAAAGAAATTAAATAAAAGTCATTATAGAACTACATTTTATATTTCAAACTACATTTTTATAACTTTTACAAGATCCACTTGCTTGTGTGTCTGGCGCCTGGTGAGTTGTGGTTTCTGCATCTACCTACCTCTGTAGTATAGGGGCTCTGTGGTTTGCCCTATGACCTCCCTTCTCTGAAAGACCTAAGAAGAGTTGTCTGTTTTTCAGTTTGTTCAGATTGTACTTGTCGTTAGAATAAGACTTCCTAATTCCTTATCTGCTAGACTGGAAACTAAAAGTCTGTGTTATTATTGCAAAATAATAATAATAATAATAAAAACCTTGGAATTTCAGTAGGATATCAGAACCTCTTTGAAATTGACTCTGTGCTCTGTTCTACAGTTTGCTGTTGGCTGATCTCAGTTCTGACCAGAGTCTTTGGTTTCTCTGATGCTCTCATCCTTTTCCACGACTTTCACAAATGAATGCCCCTTGTCTTTGCTGGGTTCTGTCACCGGTCACTGCCTCTTCACTTCCAAAGCAAGGACACCAGATATCATTGCTGTTCTAAAATATTAATTTTTCCAGTCTTTGGGCTGATTCAGATAGTGATGTGTCTTACGCTCTGCTTTTTTAGAAGATACCTGAAATTGCTCTGAGCTTGCCAACAGCAAGACTTTTTCTGTAACAATAGCCACGTGTTTCTGTGTAAGGACAGACAGCATGGATCTTTGAAATGGAAGATGATGACATGCAAACTTTACAGTGTTTTGATAAAACTCTAACTCATTTCACTGTGTCTGCATGATGGGCATACCTTGAAAAGATGTCCACAGGTTAGGAATGTGTTCTTTTTGTTCTGCTTGTTCACTAAATTCAGTAACATATTGGAACCAAGTTTATTTCCTTACATAAAAGTCCTTATCTCAAGAAGGGGTGCCTAAGAAAAGCTTGTCCTACTTCTCAGCAGAGCTCCTTTAAACAGGAGCCCCTTCTCTTTTTGCTCAGTTAATGACACCATCATCTGTTTTAAGCTGCTCTGCTTATCCTGTCAGCAAACAAAAAATTGATGACAACTGTCTCCTAACTCGTTTAGGCTGTCCTTAGAGACCACTGAATGATTTGCTTGTGTGTGTTTACATGCCTTTTTCTCTAAATAAATTTTGAATTGTGGAAAGAACATCAGAGACCACTTGCTATTTTGCTATCTTTATGATCTCCGGCGTATTGTGACTGGATGAATGACGTGATTAACAGTTTTGTGACTTAGGGCAAGATGTGTAACCATATTAGTCCCCAGCTTCCTCCTTGAAAAACTAAGGATAAAAATACATCCTCAGCTTACTTCATTGAGTTTAAGAATAAAATAAAATAAAATAAAAAAGAATTAAATAAAATAAATTAGAAGAAGACATTTTGTGAATTATAAAATATTATGTAGACACAAGGGGTATAAAAATGAAAGAAGCATGTAAACAAATTCAAATAACCTGTGTTGTTACTTATCTTTTCTTTGTCAGAAGGATATTTTATCCACTAAGCTGCTAAGAAAAAAATAAAAAGCTTATCTAGGACTGTGTACCATTAAATGGTAAAAACAAAATTAAGTTACACCCCTAATAGCACACAGATACAGATGGCTTATCTAGGACTGTGTACCATTAAGTGGTAAAAACAAAATTAAGTTACACCCCTGATAGCTCACAGATATAATATGGTTCCACTTGCTTAAACTGTGTGCCTTTAGAGGAACATTCATGGAAAGATGTTTAATACGTGTCTGTGTACTTTCAGGTAAGGCTGCAGCCATGATTTCATTTTACATTTTTATATTAATATTCTTTGGTAATGAGTATTTGTGATTGTACAATATAGAAGAGTAAATGTCAAAAGAAAAAAAAAAGCCTGGGAGAGAAAGACAGCTCCCTTCGAGCAGTCCTGTCTCACCTCACCCTCATTCTGCACACTCTGCATTATACTGTGTAACTCAACACTGTGAAATATTCTTGTAAAGATATCAATGGTTGCCAGGTGTAAAAGACTTTTCATCTGTTCCAATTTACCAAACACCCCTTAGCTGGGTAACTGCTCCCTTTCTCCACCACTGTTCTTTACCGTTGGTCTCAGGGACAAATCTCTGTGTTCTTGGGCTTGTTCAAACGATCATTCAGCTGACCTGTCTTTATCTGACCCTCCTCCCTTAGTGTGTGAAACAATAATTTTCAGGAAAAGACAAAATCATAACTCTCATATGGATATAACAATACAGACATTTTATGATCTACTCATTTAGTGTAGTTATCAGATATGTTAATACTGGCTAAACAGAGATTTTAAAAGCAGACACATTTGTAGATAAGGAATGTTGAAATAAATATGTAAATGGAGGCAGAACCAGTTTTAAGGAAAGGATTATTGGACTTTTATAGACAATACAGAATTTGCATGTCTATTAGTGACCTGCAGTTTACGAAGTGATGTAAAATATCTTAGTCAAAAAAGACTAGAATTAAGTGACTCCTGGAAAGTTGTACTGTACGTAGACAATACATAGTTTTCTGTTGAAACATTTTTTTATCTCTTCACTCTCCCTTTAAATATTGCTTTCCCTAAATTCAGGCTTTTTTTTTTCCTCATTCTACATATATTCTGTGCTTGTTCATACTTAATTTATATATGTTAACAAATTACCAAAATTTTCATATTTTTAAAAATATAAAGGAACTGGTTTGGTGCCCAACTTTTGTTAGTTTTAATGATAATAATGAGGCTTTACACTTGCATGGCAATTTCTACATTTTGAAATTCTGTTACAACCTTTATTTCATTTAATACTCACATAAATTTATCCCTTGAACAACTTAGCACTTTGCAATTTGGGTAACCTTTATTACAGATTAATATATTTGCTCTAATATTATGTGACTTACCCAAAATATTAGTGTTATATTGAGCTTTAGAAGTCATATCTTACTTTTTGATTATCTGATTTTCATGAAACGAAAATTAAGTGCTGTTAGATTGTATTATTAAAAAATCTTTTCAGAATATTCTAACATGGTTGTGAACTATTTTTGTGATAGAGAACTATTTTTCAAATGACTTGAGAACTGAGAGGTCAGACTGTTCTCATCAATTAAACAATTTCTTAACAAACCATTTATTCATAACACTTCTTTGCAGTATTGTATGCAGATACCAACAAAATCATAATTCAAAGGACAACACTGTAGCTGTTTCATTGGGAAACTTGAATAAGCGAAATAAGCCAGGCACAGAAAGATAGATATCATATGATCTCACATGTGGAAATTTAAGAAGTTGAACTCATAGACCTAACCAGGGGAATGGTAGTTACCAGGGGCTAGGGGGAGGGATGGTGTTGGAGAGATATTGATGAAAGGATACAAATTCTAGGTAAACAGGAAGAATAAGTTCAACAGCTCTATTGCACAATATGATGGCTGTCATTAATAGTAACGTATCATTTTCCTAAAAACTGCTTAGAGAGTAGATTTTAGTGTTTTCATCACAAAAAAATGGTGTGTTGGTAATGCATATTTTAATTAGCTCAATTAGCCATTACATGATGTATACATATTTCAAGAAACATGTAAATGATAAACATACAATTTCGTTTTTCATGTTTTTAAATTTTAGATTAATATAAGGGTACACATATGATTAGATTACATTATTTCCGTTTATAGAATAAAGTTCAAGGTCTAAGTTATAGTTGAATCCTTCACCCAGGAAATATGCCATATACTCCTATATTGTATCCAGTAAGTGGAAACTTATTGAACCCCTCTACCTGCCCCCTTCTTGAATCTATTTTTATTTTTAATTAATTAATTAATTTATTTTGTTGAGACAGAGTCCCACTATGTCACCCTTGGTAGAGTGCCCTCGCATCACAACTCAGAGCAACCTCCAACTCCTGGGCTTAAGCGATTCTCTTGCTTCAGCCTCCCAAATAGCTGGGACTACAGGTGCCCACCACAACACCAGGCCATTTTTTGGTTGTAGTTGTCATTGTTGTTTAGCAGGTCCAGGCTGGTGTATGTGGCTGGCGCCCTAGCTGCTGAGCCACTGGTACCAAGCCCTGCTTCTTGAATTTAATTGTGTTTTTCTCTCCTGGGGGCCTGTGGTTTTTGAAATAATATTTTCAGATTAGTACTGAGTATATGAGATGCTTGCTTTTCCATTCTTGAGATACTTCACTAAAAAAAAAAAAATGTTCTCTAAACCCATCTAAGTATGTAAAAAAGATGCAAAGTCTCCATATTTCTTATGGCTGAATAGTATTCCATGGTATATACATACCACGGTTTATTAATCAATCCATTCATGGGTTGATGGACACTTGAGTTGTTTCCACATCTTTGCAGGTGTGAATTGAACTGCTATAAACATTCACGTGCATATGTCCTTATGGTAAAATGATTATTTTTTTAATTAAGAAATAAATATACCCTATAAAAAGAGTATGTACCTTTGTAGTTGAGGGAGATGAAAACATTATTCTACACTTGTGATTCATAGCAAGGCAATATAATTGCCTGCATACATGCTTGTCTATATTTTACAAGGCTATTCACACATCAAAACAAACCTTAATTGTCTTGGATCATCTGTATTCTTAACATCTGTTAATACAGTGGTCTTCATATGGCAGTGATTAGCCCTACAAATTGATTTATTTAAATAAGAAGAATTAATGCCAGAGAAACAAACCTTTTACATATATAGTAAAAAAAAAAAGTAATATTCATTTGCTTCTGTTTCTCTGAATAAGGGGATATGTGTGTTCGGCTTCACCATTTCACTTGTTTAGCATATCAATCTCGAAAATCCTGTTATCATATTTTATTGCAGAGTAAAGGAAGCTTTCAAACATATCTGACATGCATCAAGTCACTATTAGAAAATATGTTTTATGTACACACATGCATATTTTGTTCATAAAAATATACTAACATTAATTTGTAAAAATATGCTATTGGATATATTTACTATTTAAGACAATAATAATATCCCCTTTCCAGTTTCCTAGGTGTGTAAAGCTATGATCTCTCTTTCTTTTAATAGTGATGGTATCAGAATATAGTATCTTTCTTTTGAAAAGTCATGGCATCCTAAAACTGTATTGAGTACACTTCAGAAAAATGGCACAGTTCTCAATAGCCTCTTGTATGTGCTCTCACACATAGAAGTATGCCCCCTGTTTACCTCAAGCCAAATTTGTCATTTGCACTATCTGGGCCACCATATTTCCTCTGGCTAAAGGTCTGTCTTGAGTATACAAGGGGCTTCTGTTAATGCTGATGTGTAAAGTTACTCTGAATGATATGGAATTTTGTCATCTATTTAGGGATTAAATGTATCACATGCTCCATTATTTCTTTTTCTTTGTTATCCTGTTATATCAAATCTGAACTAAAAAAAAACCTCAACATTGTCATGTGTGAGGCCCCATATTCAGAAACCAAACTGGAATTAGATACAGCTAGAGATACCAATATTAATATTGCAAAGTCCTAGAAACTTTAAGCCCAGGTCATAAATTAATAAGTTCAGGAGATTTCAAGATTAGTAAGAGATTCACAGCTATAGTGCTTATATTATTTTTTGAACAAAAGGAAGCTTCATTCACATTAATTTATGGTGCTAACACTGTACCTATGGTCTTAATGACTATGCAATGGTTGGGTTGAGTTAGAGGAAACAGCATGTAATAGGCCAAGTCCATCAAGATCCTCATTCTCAGCCCCCTGAACTCACCTACGCTCAGCTCAAGTGCACAGGAACACATACAGACAAACAAAGGCTAAAGGCCACGGTGCCCATTTTAGACTCTCCCCTTCAAAGTCAGAGAGAAGGGAGGGGATTGGGTCCAAATGAATACACATATCTTCAAATGTAAAATATGAATGTTGAACTGGATGAACAGAAAGCCCTGTTCAACTTTGCAAATATGCATTTCAATGGCTATCTCAAGAGTTACTAAAAGTAAATTGTGGGTTGTGATAAATGAACAGTCAACACCAAATCCTCCTCTTCAATTGGGCTAGGTGTGTTACCCAATTAGGGGGAAAGGGAGATGTGGAAGAAATTTAGAACACTTCCACTCCCCTCCCAGGCACAGTTCCTCAAACTTACCTGCAAGTCAAATGATGGGGCCAAGTTTATTGGTGCTAAATTAGGACATTGGACATGAGTGGCTGACTCATATTTTTGAATTTAAATGAAGTAAGACACCCATGTACTTGCTCAATTTACAATACTTAATAAGCAGATTACCACGAAGTCACTATTCCTGAAGCAGATTAAAAGTAATTATATTTGCTATTACTTAATGGGTGCTAATACAGGCCACCCACTGTTGTAATGTTTTACACAATTACTCATGTAATCTCCATAACAATCTGGTGAGATAGATACTATTGTTATTTCCATTTTACACATAAGCAAACTGGCTCGGGCAGGTAACTCTCCCAGGATCACACAGGGAGAAGAGGGGAGGGCAGGAATCTGAGCTGATGAGGGTTGCTCTGATGTGCTCTGATGTCCAGCTTTGGTGGACAGCTCAGGTGCAGGTTCCTGCCTCCTTATTGCCTGTAGTATAGAAAAGAAGAGAACCCTGCCTGGAGACTTTCCTCCAGAATCAATAGCAGTTTCTCACCCACAAGAAAGAGATACTGCTTTATTTTGACCACAACTTAGCCTCAATCACTAACTGTAAAAGGTAACCAAATGGCTAACCTCATGAGAGGAGTAGGCTGACACGTCTTCATTGTGGACGTTTCATTGCTCTGATTTGGAGGCTTCATGCTGCTTATCCCGCTCCCCTCCCCACCACTGTGGGAGTTGCAGGACTCACGGGAAATGAAGCCTTAAACGACTAGGGGATCTTCTCAACTTTCCCGTTTGGATGATTTTGGCTGTGGCTTTTTCAAATGACTTTTATAATATTGAGATATGTTCCATCTGTGCCTAGTTTGGTGAGGGTTTTATCACGAAAGGGTGTTGAATTTTATTGACTGCTTTTCCTGCACTTATTGAAATGGTCATAAGATCTTTGCTTTTGTTTCTTTTTATGCGATAAATCACATTTATTGATGTATGTATCCCTTGGAAGAAGCTCACTTGGTCATGGTGCGTTATTATTATTATATTTTTTATTTTGATGTGCTGTTTAATTTGGTTTGCTAGTATTTATTGAGGACTTTTTCATTTACATTCATAAGAGATATTGGTCTGTAGTTTTCTTTTTTTATTGTGCCCTTTCCTGGCTTTTATATCATGGTGATACTGGATTTGTAGAAAATGCTGGGGAGGATTCCCTCCTTCTCGATATCACAGAATAATTTCTGCAATGTGGGTACCAACTTTCTTAGTAGGTCTGCTATGATTCAGCTTTGAATTCACCTGGTTTAGGGATTTTTACTTGGAAGGATTTTTATTACTATTTCGATCTCCGTTGCTCATTACATATGGGTAGTCTGTCTTCCTACCCGAGTCTTGGGAGGTTCTGTGTTTCTGGGAATTTGTCATTGATTTTCTCTATGTTTCCATGCTTATATGAACAGATATTTTCACAGCATTCACAGATGATACTCTGTATTTCTGTGGAATTAGTTGTAGCATCTTCTTTTTTATTTCTGATTGAGTTTATTCAGGTCCTTTCTCTTCTATTCCTGGTTACTCTAGGAAGAGGTTTATCTATTTTATCTTTTGAAAGAACCAACTTGTTCTGTAGATGACTGTCACACCCCTTTTTTCCAGAGTCCCATTTAAGTCCAGTCTGTATTTTTGGCTTGCACGATCTAGCCAAACAGAAAACCATCTCATCATTTCCTGCTCATGGATCATTAAAATGCCTACACTGCCCAAAGTGATGTTCACAGATTCAATGTAATTCCCATCAAAATAACCGCATCATTTATCACAGATCCAGAAAAAATAATTCTATGTTTTATTTGAAACCAGAAAAGAACCTGAGTAGTCCAAGTAATCTTAAGAAAAAAAATTAAAATAAGCCTGGAGGCATCACATTACCAGATTTCAAATTATAATACAAGGTGACCGTTATAACCAAAATAACATTATATTGTCACAAGCACAAAGATATAGACCAAAGGAGCAAAATGGAGAACCCAGATAGGAAACGATCCACATACAGCCAAAGGATCTGTGACAAAGCCAGTGACAAACCTACCTACTGGGTACAAGGAACACAGGGAATTGACTGGGTAAAGAAGCTGCATTTAGTAAGTGGTGCTGGGAAATTTGGACAGCCATATGCAGAAGAATGATACAGGAATCATATTTCTCACCACTCATAAAAATTAATTCCAAATGGAAAAAAACTTAAATGAAAGCCATGAAATCATGAGAATTCTAGAAGAAAATGTTGAAAAACTCTTCTAGATACGAGCTGAGGCAAAGAATTAGCCCTAGTAGCAATCAGGGTCTTGTTTAATTTAAAAACTTCTGCACAAAATATTCACACGCTATCCATATGATAGAAAGCTAATAACCAGAATCTACAAAGAATTCAACCAAATCAGGAAGAAATAGATAAATAATTCAATTAAAAAGTGGGCAAAAGATAAACAGAAGACCAAAGGCCAATGGCCAAAAACATACACATATAAAAGAATGCTCGGCTCGGCGCCTGTGGCTCAACGGGCTAGGGCACCAGCCACGTACACCTGAGCTGGCGGGTTCGAATCCAGCCCCCGGGCCCGCCAAACAACAATGATGGCTGCAACCAAAAAATGGCCAGGCGTTGTGGCGGGCACCTGTAGTCCCAGCTACTTGGGAGGCAGAGGCAAGAGACTCGCTTGAGCCCAGGAATTGGAGGTTGCTGTGAGCTCTGATGCCACAGCACTCTACCCAGGGCGACAGCTTGAGGCTCTGTCTCAAAAAAAAAAAAAA
>CAUYON010149606.1:0-45115 GCA_963573935.1 Arctocebus calabarensis
TAGAATATAAATGTCTTCATATAGTGATTAAAAGGCCATGAAGTCTATGTTAAATAGTTCAATGAAAATATTTCAGATTGTATATAAAGTCAGCACATTGTGCCCCATGATTGCACCAATGTACACAATTATGATTTAATAAAAAAAAAAAAAACCTGCTTCTGTTCAGAGAAGGGGACACAGGTATTTTTTTGAGACAGAAGTCAGCCAGTTTCTCCATTTGCTGACAAATTAATAAACTTCTCTTTCTTTCTCTTCAAAAATAAATAAATAAATGAATAAAAAGAATATTGAGATTGAGGGTAACATTTATACAAAATCAGTACTATTACACATGTACTTGCACGTCTGTGCGTGTGTATCTACGCGTGTGGTGTATGTGTGTACGGTGTGTCTCTCTGTGTGTATTTGTGGGGAGACTCTGATGTTTGTGTACTCATTGGCTGTTCTACCTTCTCTCTTATAGGAATAAGTCTGATCCCAGGGCATGAATTAAGATTGGTTTAAAATATGACGGCAATCCCATTTCTCTTTGACTGGGATAGGTCTAGGGTCTGCCACCAAGTTCTGTTCTGCTGAGTGTTTTAGCAAAACATTGTCCCTTAGATAACTGAAAGGCCTGTAACCAGAAAGTCCCTTTTGGCCTGCTCTGACTTCATCCTGCTTAGGTATTGACGGTAGCTGCTGGGTGAGGATTTTGTGCTCGGAGTTCCTACAGCCACATTATGACCACAGTGGGAAATTTGATTGACAGGCTGAAGATGGTCCACCAGAAAGGTGGGAAAAGCCTGGGCCATTGATTACATCATGAGCTTCCAAAGCTGCTAGGGATCACGTACTTCTAGACTGCTGAAAATGAACTTCCCTAATGGGTAAGTCATCATTGATTGAGTTTTTTGTCGTTTATAACTAAAATTATCCTATTTGATACAGTGGCAGTGTAGTTCACAGAAATACCACCTGAGCATTCTCCTTGATGTTCTTTTTCCTTAAAAAAAAAAAAAAAAGAATGGAGACCAGTGAGGTTGCCCAGGCTGACCTCAAATTCCAGGGCTTAAAGGATTCTCCTCCAGTGTAGCTGGAACTATAAGTGCCCACTACCACACTCAACTCCCCTTTACAGTCTTAATTATAAAATATGCGATACATATATTATTATTTTTCCATTCCCTACCTTTTTGCCTTGCAGTTCAGCTCCACACCCCCTACACGTTTTCTCACTTTAGCTTTGGACTGACTACTCCCACACGCAAAATAAAAAGTTCACATCACCAAAGTGTGCTTGGACTCTCAGTAGAATCAGATCTGCCTCTTTCCCTTTACTTGAAACTGTAGGCAGTTTAATATTTAAGCCTCATTTAATATCTGGGATATTATAACCCTCTTGTGCATATTTGTTAAGTGACATGAAACTATAGTGGACTAGGGTATAAGGAGCATCAGACATTTGCTCAAGTCTTCGTCTAGTCCCTTTGAAATCTGTCATCTGATTCTGGTAATTCTCTTAAACGGAATTTGTTTGGTAGAACCAAATGGAGAGATCTCAGTATGAGAGGAGAGAAATTGCCGTGTACCCAAGAAGAGAGATGGGGCTGCCCCAGCAGGGAGTGGTAGCAGAAGCAGAGAAGACCAAGATTCTTAGATAATGAGTGAGAGATGGACATTAACTCCCTTTATAACTGCTTTGCTACATTAAAGAAGCTTGCCCAGAACTTGAGGAAGCTGAGTCCCCACCTTGTCAACTAATAATTCTGTGACTTTTGCAATTTTCTTTCCTTCACTCTCTTCATTTATAAATAGGATAATAGGATTGTTGTGAGGCTCAAAGACACTTATACAAGTAAAATGACATTTAGTCCTCCCTATCTTTGCACATTGCGTCCAATGATCCGATCAACCTCAGCCAAAAACATTTGGGGGGAAAAACCCACTAAAAAATAAAAATATAAAAAGAACAAATAATACAGACAAAAATAACACAATATTACAGCTATTTATGTACCATTTGTTCTTTATTGGGTATTATTAATAATCTAGAGACGATTGAAAGTATAAAGGAGGATGCGTATAGGTTATATGCAGATATTGTGCTGTTTTATGTAAGGGGCGTGAGTACCCATGGATTTTGGTATCTTGGAATCAGCACCTGTGAATACTGAGGCACAAGTGTACTTAGAAAAAAAGAAGATTCAGGGTGGTGCCTGTGGCTCAAGGAGTAGGGCGCCAGCCCCATATACCAGAGGTGGCAGGTTTAAACTCAGCCCTGGCCCCAAACTGCAACAACAACAACAAAAAGAAGATTCAAGGGGAGAAGCAGAAGCCACCTTTCAAAATATCCTTCTCTTGTTTTAATTGACAGAAATTATATATATTTATGTAATGCAACATGATGCTTTGATATATGTATACATTGTGGAATGGCTAAATCAAGCTAATTAACACACACATTACCTCACTTATCTTTTTGTGTGTGTGCAGTGAGGACATTTAAAATCTATTCCCTTAGCAATTTTCAAGTGTACAGTATATTGTTATTAACCATAATCACTGCAATGTACCATTAGATCTTGTGGATGTATTCCTCCTGTCTGACTAAAGTTTTGTGTCCCGTGACTAACGTCCGTCTTCCCAATCCCCTGCCTATCCTAGCCCCTGGTAAATACCATTTCACTTTCTGCTTCTAGGAATTCAGCTGTTTTAGATTCTACATATAAGTATGATCATGTAGATATTTGTCTTTTCATGCCTGGCCTATTTCATGTAATGTGTGTCCTCCAGGATTACCTATGTTGTTACAAATGACAGGATTGCCTTCTTTTTATGGCTGAATTGTATTCCATTGTGTATATTCCACAGTTTCTTTATCAATTCATCTGTCAGGGGCACTTAGGTTGATGCCATAGCTTGGCTATTTTTTTTTTAATTTGTTTGTCTTTTGGAGGCAAACTCTTTGCTCTGTCACCCCAGCTAGAGGGCAGTGTTGTGATCACAGCTCACTGGGTTCAAGCTAGCCTCCCAACTCAGTCTCCTAAAGAGCTGGGACTATAGGTACGCCATCATACTTGGCTAATTTCTCTATTTTTTAGCAGAGACAGGATCTTGCTCTTGCTCAAGCTGATCTTGAACTCCTGAGCTCCAGCAATCTTCTACCCTCAGCCTCTCAGAGCACCAGGATTACAGTGTTGAACCTCGGCTGCAATTAACAAGGGAGTGCAAATATATTCCTTCATGTCCTGATTTCATATCATTTGGATCTATACCCCCCAGAAGCGGATTGATGGACCATGTGCTAGTTCTATTTTCAATTTTATTTTTTTGAGACAGGATCTCACTGTCTCCCCAGGCTAGAGTGCAGAGGTGTTATCCCAGCTCACTGCAATCTCAGTCTCTAGGGCTCAAGTGATCCTCCTGCTTCAGCCTCCAGAGTAGCTGGGACTACAGGAATGCATTACTATACCCAGCTAATTTTTATAGTTTTTGTAAAGAATAGTCTCACTATATTGCTCAAGCTGGTCACAAACTCTTGTCTTCAAGTGATCCTCCTGCCTCCGCCTCTCATAGTACCGGGATTACAAGCATGAGCCATTGCACTCAGTCTATTTTTAATTTTTTGAGGAACCTTCATACTGGATCTCACATGACTGTACTAATTTACATTCCCATCAAAAATATACAAGGGTTCTGCATATCCTCATCAAGACTAGTTATCTTTTGTCTTCTTGATAGTAGCCATTCAAACAGGCAGGAGACAATATCTCATTGAGGTTTTAATTTTTATTTCCCTGATTATTAGTGATATTGGGCATAATTTTTCATATACCTCTTGGCCATTTGTATGACCTTTTGGAAAATGTCTATTCAGGTTATTTGCCCATTTTAAAAGCAGGCTATTTATTTTCTTACTATTGAGTTAAAGGAGTTCCTTATACATTTTGGAAATTAACCTCTTCTCAGATATACAATTTGCAAGTATTTTCTCCTGTTCTGTAGGTTGTCTCTTTTCTCTGTTGATTGTTTCTTTTGCTGTGCAGAAACTTTTTAGTGTGATGTAATCCCATTTGTCTATTTTTGCTTTTGTTGCCTGTGGTGAGCCACCTTTTTAAAGTCATTAAGCTTTAAGAGGCGAGAAATTTTTTCTGACCACACACAGATATTCTCATTTTTTCTTTTTTCTTTTTCAAAATAGAAAAATATACACTAACTGTGTTAAACCTTATTTAGCCCCAGGATTCAGAAAATATGGATTTGAGTTCTAGCATTTATTTATTTATTCATTGAGAAAGAGTCTCACCATGTTGCCCTCGGTAAACTGCTGTGGCATCACAGCTCACAGCAGCCTCAAACTCTTGGGCTTAAGCGATTCTCTTGCCTCAGCCTTCCAAGTAGCTGGGACTCTAGGCTGAATTCTAGCATTTAACACTCACTGTTTTTTGCATTATCTCAGATAAGTTGTGTTTTTTCCTGCCATTCCTTCCCCATCTGTAAGTCAGTAGGTCCTCCTCGCTCGAGTTCTCTCTTTCAGGGGAATGATGTCCAAGTTCTTCAAAACTCTCCCCAGAAGGCAACAGGAGCTAGACAAATAGCGGGAACTTCTACCCAGTGGAGCTAAATGGGATCTGAGTCAAACAGCCATAAAAGATAAACTCAGATATTTAAAATCCATAGACAAGGAATTCTTGCTTAGGGTTAATCTTTCCAAACAACTAGGGATTTTCTTTGCCTTTAGACATTTTCTTGTCATCTTGAATAAAAAAGATGTGCACCTGTGACTCAAAGGAGTAGGGCACAGGCTCCATATATCGGAGGTGGCAGGTTCATATCTGGCTCTGGCCAAAAAGTGCAAAAAAAAAAAAAAATACTAAATACTAGCTAACAATTTCTTAAAGAAATGAGGTTACTATTAAAACCAGTGATTTTTTTTAACTCTACAAAGCCCAACTCCCCTTTTTATAATAGATAATTTATAAGACCTGCTTTAATTCTGACATTAATGGATAACTTACAAATGAGCATAATTTTTAGAAGGCAACATAATGCTTAATTATAATATAAAGAAGTAATTAAAAACTAAGGTGTTTATAATGAAGTAGTATGTATTTTATTAGATAGACATCTAGATGTGGCCAGTAGACATAATAGCATAGTCAGCTGCTTGCACCTATCTGCAAAATCAGTGTAAATGAGACAGCTATAAATAAATGCCTGACACAGGTGTATTATATTGCAAACTCCAAAACCATGTGCAGTATTGCTACTGGTGATATGATTTTCGTAGATGTCGAACAACTTATGGTAAGTTTCTAATAAAATAAAACTTGGATCTATTAAATATGTGAAGAAAATAGTTGGTATTTATTTGCAAAATGGAGTTAAGTTCTAAGTTCGGATCTCTAAAAGTACCCTTTCCAGCTGAATGTATATCTTTGGTAGACATTGAAAAGAATTCAGGATATGGGACGATTCCTACTGCCAGGGACTGTCCCATACATTTTAAGAAATAATGCACTCCCAGTATCAGCCCACTAAATACCAGTAGCCCTCAGTTATTGTGTTGTTATAAAAACCTTCTCACAAATGTTTACAGTGCAAACTAACAGTAATACCACCCCTGCTGAGAAACTCTGCTCTCAACAGTACCTGGCACTTGGTATGTGTTTAATACATGCTTTCTGATTGGATGGATGAGTGACTGCCAAATAGTAAATCCCTAAAAATAACCTTAACCTTTCACTATAAATAACAGGAAACTCAACTAACAGTAGTTTAGACAAATTGGGGTATACACATGTTTTTTTTTTTCTGAAAGGAGTTTGGAGTTAGTCTACCCAGGTTGGTCTTGCATTTCATGAAGTGGTCAGTAGCTATAGCTCCTATTTCCTTTCAATTTTGCGGTCCTTGCAAATCTGTTATTTCATCACTTCATAAATTAGGCATGGCTGCTCCGTCTCTGGGTATTACATTTGCATTCAAAGCAGAAAAGAAGAAGGAAGGGGAAAGGATCATTGCCAGCAGGCAACTTCCTCTTCCTCTTATTGGCCAGAACTATGCCACAAGGTGAATGCTGGCTACAAGGGAAGCTATAATTCTTCCCCTCAAAGCAATTGAAACTAGAATTTCGTCCTCAGTAGGTTCTTGGTCTCGGGAATTCAAAGAATGAATCCACAGACCACAGATCAGTGGTAAGACAGGATTTATTTTAACAGAAAAGAATACAAAAAACACCAAAGTTCCTGGCAGAGAGAAATAACCCAAGTTGGGTCGGGGAAGCTCGCTCTCGCTCTCTCTCTCCCTTTCTCTAGATTCATTGTCTGGGAGTATATATATATAGTTGCGTGGGTCCTTTGTAGTTACATTTGGCCAGGACTTGGTAATAGATAAATGGATACAGCCTCTTCTGCTGGTGCAAGGTGAATGAGTGCATTGATGAATGGATACAGTCCCTTCTGCTGGGGCAAGGTGAATGAATGCATTAATGAATGAATAAAATCCCTTTCTTTCCCAGGCCTAGGAAACTTACATGAAATTGACCAGGCCTCAGAAATGGTGGAGTTCCCTGTTCAGCCACAAGTGTAAGGGGAGGGAAATGCTAAGGCACTGGTGTCTCTCCAGCAGTCGTCTGGACCCTCTGGCTACTGCGGACCCTCCTCCCTATACCTCCAACCTGCTGGTTCCTCTGCCCACTGCACCAATGGAGGCTGCAGTTAGCTCAGTGGAGCTAAGAGTGAGCTGGGTGGGGCAGCAGCCCGGTGGGGCAGCCCCCCACCCCCCACGTCCTCTATCACAATAATACTGCCGTAGAAAGTGAAAAAAAAAAAAAAACCAAAGAAGAAGGAGAAAGAAAAGAAACAAATGCCTTCAAGCACAGTATTGAGCTACTAGCTGCTAGAAAATAAAGATTCCAAGAAGCTAAAAGTAAAGTGAACAAAGAACTCCTAGAAGTTGAGGGAAGTGCTGCGGCCTTTGCCTTGGGAATACATGTGATAACTCTGGTGATCTTGGTATGTCATTTGTAACAACCTTGTAGGAAATGAGGAGGCCTGCCAAGGGGGTGGAGTCTAATAGAAGATCTTTGACTCAAAGCTGGAAAAAAAAAATGGCAATCCACGGACTGGAAAATACTCACAAAGACTTGTATTCAGAAAGTATTAAAACTCCTACAAATTCATATCAAAAAGAAAAACAACCCAAGTTTTAAAAAGAGACAAAATTCTTGAAAAAACTTTAAAAAAGGAAAAAGATAAATAATAGCCAATAAATTCATGGAAAAATACTCAACATCATTAATCATTAGGAAAGTGCAAGTCAAAATCACAATGAGATACTATTATACATCCATTATAAGGGTTAAAATTAAAAAGACGAAGCAAATAAGAGAGGTGGTTGGAGGCAGGAAAAACCTGAACTTTTTTTTTTTTTTTTTTTTGAGACAGAGCCTTAAGCTATTGCCCTGGGTAGAGTGCTGTGACGTCACAGCTCACAGCAACCTCCAACTCCTGGGCTCAAGAGATTCTCTTACCTCAGCCTCCTAAATAACTGGGACTATAGGCACCCGCCACAAGGCCTAGCTATTTTTTTTTTTTTATTTTTTTTGGTTGTAGTTGTCATTGTTTGGCAGGCCCGGGCCAAATTTGAACCCACCAGCTCTGGTATATGTGGCTGGCGCCTTAGCTGCTTGAGCTGCAGGCGCAGAGGCTGAATTTTCAGACACTGCTGATAGGAAAATAAAATAATACAGCACTTCCTTTCTTACGTTCTTACTTTTTTTTTTTTTAGAGACAAGAGTCTCACTTTGTCGCCCTCGGTAGAGTGCAGTGGCCTCACAACTCACAGCATAGCAATCTCCAGCTCTTGGGCTTATATGATTCTCTTGCCTCAGCCTCCCAAGTAGCTGGAACTACTGGTACCTGCCACAACACCCGACTATTTTTTGCTGTAGTTTGGCAGGGGCCAGGTTTGAACCTGTCACCCTTGGTATTTGGGGCTGCTGCCCTACTCACTGAGCCACAGGTGCCACCCAGATTCAGCAATTTCTTACCAGATTAAACATATATGTACTATATATCCAAGAGAAATGAAAACATGTATACACAAAAGCTTGTACATGAATATTCACAGCAGCAATAATAATAAAATCAAAGATGTGGGGCAGTGCCTGTGGCTCAAAGGAGTAGGGTGCCAGCCCCATATGCCTGAGGTAGCAGGTTCAAACCCAGCCCCAGCCAAAAACTGCAAAAAAATAAAGTTGAGCAGTGCCTGTGGCTCATCGAGTAGGGTGCTGGCCCCATATACCGAAGGTGGCAGGTTTAAACCTGGCCTCAACTGAACTGCAAAACAGAAAAATAATCGGGCGTTGTGGCGAGCGCCTGTACTCCCAGCTACTCGGGAGGCTGAGGCAAGAGAATCGCCTAAGCTCAGGAGTTACAGTTTGCTGTGAACTGTGACGCCACAGAACTCTACCCAGGGCAATAAAGTGAGACTCTGTCTCTACAAAAAAAAAAAAAAAAAAAAAAAAAGCCAAGGTGTGGAAAGAAGCCAAATGTCAAAATGTGGTATATTCTTTTAATGGAATATTATTTAACTATAAAAAGGAATAAAGTACTGATACATGCTACCATATGTATAGACCTTGAAATGTCATCCTACACAAAAGAAGTCAGACACAAAAGCCACGTATCATAATGGTACCATTTGTATGGTTTGTATCCAGAATAGGCAAATCCACACAAACAGAATGTCAGTTAGTGGTTGTCAGGGGCTGGAAAGTGACTTCTAATGGCTAGAGGGTTTCATTTTGGAGTGATAAAACTATTCTGGAATTGGATAGTGGCGATTCTTACATAACTATACTAAAACCCATTAAGTTATGTACATTAAATGGATGACATTTGTGTTATACCTCAATAAAATTGTTGTAAAAATAAATATCGTCTATGTGTATCACTAGCACTGCCACCACCTCAAGATTGCCACTGCTAGCAGCTCAGCACATAGTCCTCCAAACTCATTTCTGTGCATCATATGTACCTGTTTGAAGAATAAAAATTGGGTCATACTATGCATGCCGCCTAAATTTTTTTTTTTTTTTTTGGTGAGACAGAATTTCACTTTGTCCCCCTGGGTAGAGAGCCATGGCATTATTACAGATCACAGCACCCTCAGGCTCTTGGACTCAGGGATCCTCCTGCCTCAGCCTCCCAAGTGGCTGGGACGACAGATACCTGCTGCAACGCCCAGCTAATTCTTCTATTCTTAGTAGAGATGAGGTCTTGCTCTTGCTCAGGCTGTTCTTGAACTCCTGAGCTCAAGCAATCCCCCTGTCTTGGCCTCCCAGAGCACTAGGATTAAAGGCATGAGCTACTGCAACAGGCCAAAAAGTGTTTTTAATTATAACATATATAATTTTATAAAGTCATACCAAACTGGAAGGTCATTGTCTTGTTTCTGATCTTAGGAGGAAAACTTTCAGTCTTTTATCATTATTTAGGATATTAATTCTGGAGTTTCGCAAATGACCATTATCAGGATGAGGACGTTTCCTTCTATTTCTCATTTGCCATCTTTTCTTTTCTTCTTCTTCTTTCTTTTTAAAATTGAGACCGTCTCACTTTTTCACCCTCAGTAGGTGCCGTGGTGTCATAGCTCACAGCAACCTCAATTGCTTGGGCTCAAGCGATTATCTTGTCTCAGCCTCCTGAGTAACTGGGACTACACGTGCCCACCACAACACCTGGCTGTTTTCAGAGATGGGGATCTCACTCTTGCTCAGGCAATCCACCCGTGTTGGCCTCCCAGAGTGCTAGTATTACAGGTGTGAGCAACCCTGCCCAGCCTTTTTTTTTTTAATCATGAAAGGATGTTAGGTTTTGCCAAATGCATTTTCAGTATCAATTGACATGATCATGTAAGTCATATGAATTTCCCCCCCTTATTCTATTAATATACTATATTATATTGATTAATTTTCATATATTGAGCCAGCCTTGCACTCCTGTGATAAATCTTACTTCATCATGGTATAAATCCTTCTATATGTCTTGCTGGACTGAGTTTGCCAGCATTTGGTTGAGGAATGTTGTTTCTATGTTCATAAAGATACTGGTCTGTTGTTTTCTCTTCCTGTGATGTCTTTGTCTTGCTTTTATATCAGGGAAGTAATGAGTTAGGAATTGTTCCCTCCTCTTTTCTTATTTGAAAAAGTTTATGAAGAATAGGCATTAATTCTTCCATAAATGTTTTGTAAAATTGACTTATAAAGCCTTATATTCCTGGGCTTGGCTTTGCTGCTAGTGTTTTTTGTTGTTGTTGTTGTTTGTTTTGTTTTGTTTTGTTTTTTGTTTTTTGAGACAAAGCCTCAAGCTGTCACCCTGGCAGAGTGCTGTGGCATCACAGCTCACAGCAACCTCCAATTCCTGGGCTCAAGCGAGTCTCTTGCCTCCGCCTCCCAAGTAGCTGGGACTATAGGCGCCCACCACAAGGCCCATCCATTTTTTGATTGCAGCAATCATTGTTGTTTGGCCGGCCCGGGCTGGATTCGAACCCGCCAGCTCGGGTGCTCGTGGCTGGTGCCTTAGCCTGTTGAGCCACAGGCGCCAAGCCTGTTGGTAGTGTTTTGATTACTAATTCAAGCCCTTTATTTGTTTTAGACATTTGAAGATTTTCTATTTCTTCTTCTGTTAGCGCTGGTAGTTGTGTGTTCCTAGGAATTTCTCCATTTCACCTAGGCTGCTTACTTTGTTGGCTCATGATTGTTCGCTGTATGTCTAATGTCGTAGTTTAGGCTACCGTAACAAATGGCATAGACTGAGCGGCTTCAACAGCAGAAATTTATGTCTTACAGTTCTACAGGTATGGAAGTCCAAGATGAAGGTATCAGCCAATTTACTCCTGGTGAGGGCTCCATTCCTGCCTTGCAGACAGCGCCTTTTCTCTGTGTCCTCACAAAGCCTTTCCTTGATGCATGCATGTGAAGAGAAAGAGAGAGAGAGAGAGATCTTCTCTTTTTCTCTTTTGATAAGGTCACTAATCCCTTTCATGCAGCTCCCTCCCCATGATCCAGTGTAACCTGATTTACCTCCCAAAGACCCATCTCCAAACGCCATTACTTCAGGAGTTAGGCTTTTAACATGTGCAAGTGGTGAAGGAAAGGCGTCATTCAGTCCCTAATACCTTATAATCTTTTTTTGAGTTAGACTCTGTCACCCTGGGTAGATTGCCATGGCATCATAGCTCACAGCAACCTCAAATTCCTAGGTTCGAACTATATTGTCTTGCCTCAGTCTCCCAATTAGCTGGGACCACAAGTGCCTGCCACAACGCCTGGCTAATTTTTTGTTTTTGTTTTCCTATTTTTAGCACAGATGAGGTCTCCCTATTGCTCAGTCTGGTCTTGAACTCCTGAGCTCAGACAAGCCACCTCCGTTGGACTCCAAGAGTGTTAGGATTTTAGGCGTGAGCCATGGCACCTGGCCCTTACAATCTTTTCTATTTTTGTAAGCTTGCTACTAATGTCCCCCTTTCATTGCTAATTTTAGCAATTTCAGTCTTTTTTTCTTTGCTTGGTTGTGTTGGCTAAAGAGACGTCAATTTTCTTGGTCTTTTTGATGAACTACTTTTTAGTTTTGTTGATTTTCTCTGTGATTATTCTTTTTTCTACTTTATTACATTTCCACTGTAATCTTCATTTTTGTCTTCCTTTGCTTTGGGTTGAGTTTGTTCTTTTTTTCTAGACTTCAAGGTAAAGTTTCACTTACTGATTTGAGATCTTTCTTTTTTAAAAACGTAGGCATTTATAACTATACAATTCCCTTTATACACTATACACTATTATCACGGCACTCCACATGATTTGGCATGCTCTGGTTTTAGTTTCATTCATCTCAAAGTATTTTCTAGTCCTCCATGATTTCCTTTTTGACCCTTTGATTATTTACAATTATGCTCCATTTCCATGTATTTGTGAATTTTCCAAATTTCCATCTGTTATTAATTTCTAATTTTATTTCCCTGTGGTCAGAGAACATAACTTGTATGATTACAATCTTTTAAAATTTATTGAGGCTTATTTTATGGCCTAACATATGTTTTATCCTGGTAAATGTTCAATGTGTACTTGAGAAGAATGTATATTCTGTTGTTGTTGAATATAGTGTTGGCTAGGTCTCTGTTAATTTGATTATAGTGTTGTTTAAGTCTGCTGTTTCCTTGGTAATTTTCTGTCTAGTTGTTCTATCCATTATGGAAGATGGGGTAATGAATCTCCAACTATTATTGTGGAATTGCTTCTTCTTTAATTCTGTTAGTTTTTGCTTCTTAATTTTGAGTTGTTAAGTGTATATATATTTATAATTCTTTTTTTTTTTTTTTTGAGACAGAGTCTCACTTTGTCACCTTCAGTACAGGGCTGTGGCATCACAGCTCACAGCAACCTCCAGCTCCTGGGCTTAAGCGATTCTCTTGCCTCAGCCTCCCAAGTAGCTGGGACTATAGGTGCCCGCACAACGCCTGACTATTTTTAATTTTTGGTTGTAGTTGTCATTGTTGTTTGGCGGGCTCAGCCTGGATTTGAACCCTCCAGCCTAAGTGTATGTGGCTGGTGCCCTAGCCGCTAAGCTACAGGTGCCGAGCCATATATTTATAGTTCTTATATATTCCTGATAGATTAACTCCTATCATTATAAAATGTCCTTCTTAATCCCTAGTAAAAATGGGTTTTTTGTCTTAAAGTCTCCATTGTCTGATATTAATATTGTTATTATAAGTCTCTTTTTGTTTACAGTTTGACTGGTATACCTTTTTCCATACTTTTACTTTCAACTGCTTTGTGTCTTTAAATCTAAATTGTGTCCCTTATATATAGCATATTAATTGAAACTTGCTTTTTTATTAATCTGTTAACCTCTACCGTTTAATTCAAGTGTTCAGTCTATTCACACTTACTGAAATTACTGATAAGGTAATGTTTGCATTCACCACTTTTCTATTTGTTTTCTATATGTCTTGTGTCTTTTTTGATCTTTCCTCCATTGCTGTTTATTTTTATGTTAAAAATAGTGTACTATTTTATTTTTTTAAATAATTTTATTGAATCATAATTGTGTACATTTGTGCAATCATAGGGCACAATGTGCTTCATATACAGTCAGAAATATTTTGATCGTACTGTTACAGATAGCCTTCATGGCATTTTCTTGATCACTATATAAAGAAAAAATAGTGTACTATTTTAAAACTAATAGTTTCTAGAGCATTATTTTAATTCCTTCATTGTTTCTTCTACTATATTTTGAGTTATTTTCTTAGTGGTTGTATAACAGCCAGGGTTCACCAGACAGACAGAACCAAGAGGATATGTATAGATATGTAAGAGGAGATATATTGGGAACTGACTCAAGGAATTATGGAATCTGAGAAGTTCCTTGATATGTTGCCTGCAAACAGGAGAACCAGGAAAGCCAGTGGTGTAATTTAGTCCCCATCTGAAGACCTAAGAACAAGGGGAGCTGATGAAATAACTCCTAGTCTTGAAAACTGTAGTAGTGGGGCTTCATTGGTGTAACACCCATTCCCGAGAACCCAAGTGGGAGGAGGGAGTTCTAGAGTCTGAAGACCCAAGAACCAGGAGCTTTAAAATCTGAGGGTAGGAGAAGATGAATGTCCCAATTCAAGAAGAGAATGAATTGACTCTTTCCTTGACGTTTTATTCTGTTCATGCCCTCAATGGATTAGATGATGTCCACCTGCACCAATGAAGATAAATCTTATTTGGTCAGTCTACTGATTCAAACTCTAACCTCTTTAGGAAACAACTTCACGGACATACCCAGATACACGTACAATACTTTATCAGCTATCTGAATATTCTTTGGGCCAATCAAGTTGACATACAAAATTAACCATCACAGATTACTCTGAAGATTATAATTACTTCTCAATTTATAACAATCTAGTTCAAATTAATGCCAACTGAATTAAAATAACTTTGCTCCTAGGTGGCCCCATCTCCCTACCTGTGTTATTATTGTCAAAATTACACCTTTATACATTGTGTGCCCATGAAAGCAAAAACTACGGAAGGAATGTTTTGCAGATTTTTAAGTCATCCTTGCACAGGGGCCATGCTAGTCTTCTCAAAATTGCTCTAATTGCTCTTTTCAGAAAAGAGCGCAATGCAATTTGATTTTATCATTAAAAACTTCACTCTGGCCTCAGTATGAAAACTGTGTTAAAGAGGAGGCCAGTTTGGAGGTGAGAAAGCAAATAAAATAAAACATGCAGGAGTAAATCAGGTGAAAGATGCTAGAGGTATAAACTAGAGTTCAGTCCTGGAGTTCTGGAGAAGAGATTCAAAGAGCTTAACAAATTTGAAAGATATTAAAGAGATGATACTGACTAGTTACCGTGACATCAGATGTATATTTTAGGAAAAAAGGAGTCAAAATGATTAGGTTTTTGTATCATCTAACTGAGAGAATTAAAGTGCTATTCCCAGAGACAGATAACATTGACATAGGAGCTTTGAGGAAAATTGCAACCAGTTCAATGTTAGACCTTTTGAATTAGTTATATTTGTAGGATATTCAAATGGAGACAGGAAATGTTCAGTAAAGAGTGGGATATCTAAGTTTAGAACTAAAGTGAGCAATATGGGCTGTGAGTAAGATTTGAGTGATTAGCACGTAGATAGATCAATGAAGCCTTGAGAGTTTATTAGAATGCTCAGCAGGAGTGTATAAGGTGATAATAAACAAGGATAAGGGATAGAATCCTGAGGAACAATAGAAATATTTCACTTTGAGGAAAAGAAGGAGACTCCTGCCAAAAAAGTGAGAAAGAGTAGCTCTAGAAGTACCTGGAAAACCAGAAGATTGTGTTCTCATTGAAGAGAAAGAAGGTATTGAGATGCCACATAAAATAAGGACTATATTGTTTTAATGAGAGAGAAGGTCATTAATAACTGTAGTACATTGAAAATAGCTGCAAACTCTTTGCTATTCTCACTATTGGGAAGTAAAATCTATTTCCCTTCCCTTGAATCGGGACTGGATTGGATTTGTATTGACCAATAAAATATTCTTTAACTTCTGAGACTGGGTAGTTTCTATTTTCACAAGATTGAAACCCAGCTATCACGCTGTGGGAAGCCCAGATGTAGAGAGGCCAGGAGGAGAAGGATTGACTTCTTGAATAAGAGTTAATGCCATCTGCCCACCACATGAGTGAGCCATAGTGGATGTTACAACTCGGTCAAGCCTTCAGATGAGCACAGATGTATGCAGAAGAATTGTCCAGCTGAGCCTAGTCAAGCTGTAGAATCATGGCACATTATAAATGGTGCCTGTTATTTTAAATGACGAAGTTTAAAGGGGGAATTTGTTACTTAGCAATTGAAAACGTATTTTATTACTATTTTGTAATGTCTGTAAGAGCAGTAGTCTTTTTTTTTTTTTGAGACAGAGCCTCAAGCTGTCGCCCTGGGTAGAGTGTCGTGGCATCACAGCTCATAGCAACCTCCAATTCCTGGCCTCAAGCGAGTCTCCTGCCTCTGCCTCCCAAGGAGCTGGGACTACAGGCGCCCGCCACAATGTCCAGCTATTTTTTGGTTGCAGCTGTTACTGTTGTTTGGTGGCCCCGGGCTGGATTCAAACCTGCTAGCTCAAATGTATGTGGCTAGAGCCTTAGCCACTTGAGCCACAGGCGCCGAGCCAAGAGCACTAGTCTTATTAAGGAATTGCAAGTGTAAATTTCCATGAGCTAAAGAGTGACTTGAAAAATAGAAACTGGCGGCACCTAGTTTAAGAAGTGACTGTGAAACAGGGAAGGTATTTAGAGTGCTGTCAGAAGAAGTATTTGACAATGGATGTTTTGTTAGTTTTTATTTTTTTTAATTAATTAATTTATTTGTTTTTTGGACACAGTCTCACTTTGTCACCCTTTGTAGAGTGCTGTGGCGTCTTAGCTCACAGCAACTTCAAACTCCTGGGCTTAAACGATTCTCTTGCTTCAGCCTTCCAAGTAGCTGGGAGTTCAGGTCCACACCACAACACTTGGCTATTTTTTGCAGTTGTCATTATTGTTTAGCTGGCCCGGGCTGGGTTTGAACCCACCAGCCTGGGTGTATGTGGCCGGCGTCCTCCCCACAGAGTTAGGGGTGCTGCCAGTTTTGTTAGTTTTTAATATGAAACATTTAAAGGTATTTAAGAATGTGCTAGGATAGGCACAACACATTGAAGATAGAGAAAAGAAATGGGTTAGTTGATGCTGTGGGGCCGGGGGAGTTGAGAGAACATGCTACCTTACGCAGACTCCCCCAGAAAGGCTCTGGCTGATCTCATTAGACGTGATCCAACCCGGATCTGTGAGGCGACATGCTCACGTCCTGCCTCTCTGCCGGTCACCTGTGAACTGCTACCTATGGCTCAGGCATGAATCCTTTATCTAGCCATTTGTGACTAAGGTATTTAGGCTGTATTTTAGGGTATCTGGGGGCTACAGGTACAAGAAGACTTATCTCAAAATGGCTAAAACATAAGTCTGCAGTTTGAGGGTTGAGCTCAATAGCATCATCAAAGTGCCAGGTTCTTTTTCTCATTCTGCTCTGTCGTCCCCTGACCTTTACCTTGTTGTCTTAGGTTGGTTTCCAAGAGGGCCTCAAGATGACTGCTACAGTTCCAGGGATCATATTCAGAAAGTAGCACCGAGGGACAGAAACAAGAAGTTTTTCCCTGCAGGTCCTTTTCCTGCAGGTCTTATAGCAGACTTCTCAAATGGCTGGGAATCTTATCATAAGCCCAGTGAACAGCAAGGGTGAATGTAGGCAGATTATTTAAACTTTCTAAGCTTCTGTTTCCTCATCTGTAAAGAGGGGGGCATGGTACCCATGTCAAGATTATTGTAAGGAATGACAGATAGCATTATATTAAATGCACAGCATAGAGCTCGGCCCACATCTTCCCCGTCCTCCATAATGTGTTTACAGTTCATTTCCTATGAAGCCAACTTGAGGTTCTCTCCTCCTATTTAAGCCTCCACAGTTGGCTTAAAATAAAATTGATTCATCTTCTTGGTGCTAGAGTTTACTTTCCTGCAAACACTCAGAAGAGAGAAAAAAATGTCTACTAGAAAAGAAACAAGATGGATGGGCAACTGACAGCGTCTTCTATATAGGAACACCAGAGTGCAAGGCACTGTTCTGGCTGCCTTGACTCTTGGAGAGTGAGGAATTCTGAGTGCCAAGCAGGAACCGAGATGTCAGAGTTTCCTGTCTGGGATAAAGAGGGAGATGCAGGGCACAGATGGAGTACAGGTGCTGGTGCATGTGTTGGGTGACAAAGGAAATGAACATCCAGAGTGATTTATTCTTATTTCAGGTATGTCCCCAATAAGATGGCCCTGGGCTCCACGGCATCCCCAAGTTTGGGCCAGAATAATAAATCATAAAGTTCCTTATGCTCCAAAGAGACTGTAACATGAATAATGAATAGTATTTGCCTTGTCGTGTAGCTAAGTCAAAAAATACCATGCGTTCTCACATGCAATGTGCTTTCTCTAGAAACAATTATATTTCCCATCTCGATGCTCCCTTTGCTTATCTCAGTAGACACAGTGCCATCTATTGAAAATAAACCACCAATAGCCACGTTACCCTCAGGGATTCCCAGGAGAGCCCCCTCTCTGTGGGCTCCCTATCTCACTCACCCACCTCCCAGATGGACTGGAGGGAGTAGGCGGAATCCACAGGCTGTTCTCCTGTCACAAACTGTAATGCATCTGTTCCCTGGTGCTTTCCGTGAGCAGCAAGAGTAAGACATTCCTGTAGGGACCTATGGAGCCCGGCAGGACAGTGTACGGGAAAGCTCTTTCAGGCTACTCTTTGCTTTCAGCCAGGTAGAAACCTAAGCTGTCCCATTCCGAAGAGGCATATTTCTTAGACTAAAACACAAGGATGAATGGCATGCCCTTCTTTGAGTACTATGAAATATTTCTTTCCATGCAACAGTGCAGCAATGTATTTAAGTTCATTTATCCTTCTGTGAAAGTTGTAATGCGTACAACAGACAAGAGACTACTAACAGAGTCCTGGACCATTAGTAAGGCGGCCAGGACCTTGGGGCACGTGGATAACCTGGGTTGCTATAAAATTCACTGGTGCCAACTTCCACATTTTAGTTACTTATGTCCTCTTTGGGTGGCAGTGTCTCTCAGTTTCATGCATGGGAAAATGGAAAAACAAGAGGAGGATTGTTGCTGATCGCCACCACAGTCAATAATAAAACAGAAGATGGAAGCTCTTTAAAATACACGGCCTTCCGCACGGCATACTCGACTCTTGGCCTAGCCGCTTCTCCTGTACCGTTCTTCCTCCCGAGGAATCTTGGCTCAGCCTGTCGAGTAGCCCTTCAGGGACCATTTCTAATTTAAAGCTCTGGTTTGAATTGATTCTGATTTGGCTTTTGGTAGTCAGACCTGGCATCCCTTCCATTTGCCCCTTCAAATCTGGCCCCATTTTCTCTATTGCATTTACTGCTCATTCTTTCTGCTTTCTTTTTATTAGATTTTCCAAAGCAAAACTCCCTGCAGTTAAGTCTGTGGTCTGGTAATTTATCACAAATATTCTTGAAATTGCCTCATTAAAAGGGGCATTTGAAGCTGAAACCTAAGCGTCTGTTGCCACGGTAACCACCGACAACTATTTAGAACAGTCTGCTTAAACCAGAGGGGGAAAGGATTGTTGTTGGCAGAAGATGGAAAGTAGGCAGCTGAAGAGTACTGGGCAGGGGAAAGGCCTACGGATTCTGGTGCGGAATTCTCATCCTCGAGTCAGAGGAAGCACACTCATTCAGACCATAGCACTATGTCAGCAAGTTGTGAAAATCTCAGTGAGGCAATAAAAGTGAAGCCTTTTTGATAACAAAGTGCTGCACCCGTGTAAACTAAAACCCATGTATTGAATCTACGACTGTTTTCTAGAACCTCTTGTGGGATATCGTTAGTCAGCCTTCTCTCAAAGAAAAAAGATAATTTCTCCAATAACGTATAGTGTCAAATTAACCTTATTCATTGCCCTTTCAAAGCCAAGATTCTTCATATTTTTCATTATTCACTGGCCTGTAAGGGAGCAAACAATTGCTATTAAGTTTGTGTGTGTATATGTATAGGTATATACACACATATATGTGTGTGTGTGTGTGTATATATATATATATTTCTTTCTTTCTTTTTTTTTTTTGGATATAGAATATCATTCTATTGCCACAGGCTAGAGTCCATGGTGTCAGCCTAGTCCACATCAATCTCAAGCTCTTGGTGTTCAAGCAATCCTCCTGTTTCAGCCTCCCAAGTAGCTGGGACTACAGGTCCCCACCACAATGCCCAGCTAATTATTTCTTTTTCTAGTTTTAATAGAGATGCAGTCTCCTTTTTCTTCAGGTTGGCTTGAACTCCTGTGCTCAAGGGATCCTCCTGTCTCGGACTCCCAGAGTGCTAAGATTACAGGGTGAGCTACCATGCTGGCGTTAAGCATGTCTTGAAGTGCTACAAAGGTGATTATAAGAAAAGCATATTTGATAAATAATGAAGATTACAAAAAGTACCAATCACATTCCTTCATCCTCTGTCTTTGTTTTCCAGTTGCAGTTTTGGGTAGAATATTAAAGAGACAATTAATCAGGAGTGCTGAGCATTGTATTAAGATCGAAAAGTCAGGTCAGGCAATACATATGGGAAATGTAGGAAGCTCTACATTTTTAAAGCAGTTATATGCTTGGGAGTATTTTTATGTACTGCTTTTTTTTTTGGTAGAAATAGAGTGCATTAAATCAACAGGATTAGACAAATATGACAGATGGAGAAACACATCTTGGTGAGCAAAGTATAGAGGGATGCAGCTATGATGAAGAAGAAAATCCTGCACAGTGTAGACATTCTGTGACCAGAAGAGGGAGGTATGCGCTGGGGTGGAGTCTGGGGAGGGATTTTTAGGGAAGGCAGTAATAACAATAACGAGGATCCCGTGAAGAAGAGGTTGGCTTAGGGATATAAGCAGATGCATTCACTCCACAAGACCCAGAGCCTTTTGGGTACCGTGCTCCTTTGTTGTATTTCTAGTAGCACAAACTGCCCCCAGCGTGAATAATCAACTATCTGGGAATTCTGATGACTCATTCGTGTACCTACATGAGGGAACAGGGGTAAGCAGAGCTCATTCTTTAGAAGATCATAAATAGGCAGTTTGCTACATAAAATACTTTGAATTTTCTTCTTTTTGCCAAGTGGGTAGAGAGGTCAAAACCTTGCAGAGATAGGTGGGGTGCACGGGCGTTCACAGAATATTGAAATTACCCTGTTCCAATCAGAATGGATTCTCATCAAAGAGATGTCTTGCACATGTTTTGGGAAAAGATGGACAGAGTCATTCCACACAGAACTGCTAGTTTTGTGACTGTTAACGAGAAATCTTAAGAGACACACCTTTACTGTTTATGTCTCAGATCCTGTAAATCGTGGAATGTGGTTTCAGATCGTCTTGTAAAACCTATAGAGTAACGTGGGTATTGCTGTTAGCTGTAAATACAGTTCATTATTATGGTTGCAGCTTGTTCTCCCTAAAATAAAATTCAGCATGTGCTGAATTTAAGTTTAGCTTGGCTAACTTTTCTGCCAAACAGAATATAAGTATACTGGATATAATACTGTGTTAGCTTTTTTTTCCAAGATCAACCCAAATTTTGAATGTTCTTATCAGTTTATTATTAAACTCTCATGAAAAAAACAAAATGGGAAAATTTAAGGGGCATAATCTTTGGCATCAAGTAGACCTATTCAAATATATATATGTGTGTGTGTATATGTATGTATGTAGGTATATATATTTGTTGTTTTTGTTTTTTTTTTGAAACAGGGTCTCAAAGAAGCTTGCCCAGGCCAGAATGCAGTGGCATCATCATGATTTACCATGATCTCAAACTCCTGAGCTCGAGTAATCCTCCTGTCCAGTCCTCAGTAGCTGGGACTGTAGGCATGTGCCACCACAGCTAGTTACTCTTAAATTTATGTAGAAATGGGGTCTCACTGTTGCCTGAGATGGGCTTGAACTCCTTTCCTCATGTGATCCTCCCACCTTGGCTTCTCAAAGGGCTGAGATTACAGGTATGAGCCACTGTGCCCAGCTCCGTTCAAATCTTAATTGTCACTTACTTGATTGCTTATTTCTCACTTTTCCTTATCTGTAAAAATTGGAACAATAAAACTGCTTACCTTATATCATAGCTATGATGTTTAAAGAAAACAATGGATGAAGACTGTGGTGAGATATTAATACTTGTGTAGCCTCAATACATAATATCCAAGTTCTGAACCAATCAAGACATGGATAAGAGTAAGACAGACAGGAGACTAGTATCATTGATAAAGCTGACGTTGGAGAGCTCAGACTTCCTGACCCTGAAGTGTAGAAGGAAACTGGCTCAGTCTCTGGTAACAGGCAGCCCTGGACCAGAAGTATTCTCACTGGGCAAAGGTCTTGGCCGCACCAAGCTTACAGCATACCTCAAATCAACAATAGTACATGTTCCCTGTGACATTTGCTACCAAAAGTTAAAGAGGGAAGATTACAAATACCCAGCCCTTGGAGAAAACACCAGGAGTGGAGAATGAGACTTCCTTCCAACAGAAAGGTTAGCACAGTGCCTGGTACTAACAAAACAAAACAAAACAAACGACAAAAGAAATCCCATATATTATAAGTCATGTATGCTTACTATAATTACTGATCCTGAAGAAAAAGTGCACCAGATGCCATTCCTGAGAAGAAAAAAAACAGAAAAAGTGCAAATAATCACAATGACACGTTGGACTTTGGTACATATTGGAGAATGTTAAGTGGTGAATTTTGGAAAGGTGGATAAAATCTGAATACTGAAGTTCCTTATGTGTCATATTATGCAATGGGTAACCAAAAATAATTTTAAGTCAGGGAGAGACTATCGAGTTTGCATTTTCAAATAGGAACTCTAACTGTAGTGTACAGGATGGAGAAGATGAATAGAGTCTCTATGAGCCAGGTACTACGCTTTGCACTTGATATATAATGCTGGCTTTTGATCTTCCAGACAATCTTGAGAATGAGACCGTATTCATGTTCCTCTCAGTTTTTTGAGGATAGAGTTGAAGCTTTGAAAGTTTAAATAACTTCCCCAACATTGTAAATGAAAACCTTAGACTTTGATCCCATGTCTAGCTGACTCCAAGACTCAGGACTGGCTTCTTGGGCCTGGGACCTGTTTAGTCACACAGAACCCTACCTGCACTCAGAAGGACCCTATTTGGGGGTTTATATTCTGCTGTTGAAGTCTTGAAATTCTTAATCATTTTAGAACAAGGGGCCTGTGTTCTCATTTTGCACTGCTTCCTTTAAATGATTTAGCCAGACCTGCCAAGGCATCTTTTCATTATACCAGTCACTACTTTTACCAAATCTGAACAATTCTGCACAAATAGAACTCTCCTTTTAACCAAATAGCTATGGAAAATTACTCTATGTCATATTAATATGTAGATGATTATATATGAATGTTTCTGCATTTACACATACAAATACCAACAATTCAGAGCCCGATCTTTGTCACCAATCTTTTCTCAGATTTTCTTTGGAGTCTAGGGACTTTGTCACTGCCACCATGCTAGCCCCAGGGTGCCAGTGAGACCCAGGCCAAAAAGTGGTGAGGATAAGGACTGAGGCGTAGTTAGGGAGGAGGGGGAATACTTTTAGGTCTAAGCACATGTGTCTGGTCATGTTCCGAGTCCAAGTCCAAAATAATTTAGGATTACCTTTTGATGTTTTCCAAAGTTCAGCTTCCATAAATTGGCGCAAATAATTAAGGAGCGAGGGAACACATATTGGCACGATTTCCCAACTTGTTTTGCAGCTAGACACACTGAAAGGTGGGTAGCTATGACAGCTGAAGGGGGCGGTATTTTAGAAGGACATGCCGTGTGAACAGCCCTACACTCATGCTTGGTTTTCAATCACCTTATTTAACCATGAATTCATAATACTATTTGAGGTAGTTAGCTACTTTAAATATCTCTTTAAGAAAAAACTTTAAAAAAAACTTAGAAAAAATTTGAAAACACAAAAAGAAAGTTCCTAGAAAAATTATTTTAAGTCTTTCCATATATTTTCCCACATGCATGCACACACATACACAGAGTTACAAAATAGCAAATGATGTGCATGCTGTTCTGTAATCTGGATTTTTTTTTCCTACTTAGCATACTGAACATTAATAGTTTTGAAAAAAACTTTGGTAGTTTTTTGACCATTTTGATTATTTCCTTTTGTTTTTTTCCTATGAAGTCCATAATTGTAAAAAAAACCTAATCATTTGCTTAAGCTGAAACAAAAAATCCTATTCAAAGGACATATAAGGGCGGCACCTGTGGCTCAATGGAGTAGGGTGCTGGCCCCCCATGCCGGAGGTGGTGGGTTCAAACCCAGCCCCAGCCAAAAACTGAAAAAAAAAAATCTGACTTGCAAAGGACATATAAATGTTTAAGGCCCTTGATCTATATATATATTGCTGAAGGGTCCTCCAGGTTGGTTTTACCAATATATAGTCTTAGCTCAGATGGGAACACTTATTTGCATAAACCTCTTTTTGTAAAATTTTGGTTCTAAATCTACTTGACTTTTCCTTTCTAGCTGCTCATCAAACCAACGTGCATATTGTGGACCTTAAGAGAGCAGAAAGTGTCCTGCACTGTACACGCTGTGCTCACATGATTGTAGAGATAGCACAGTATATCTTGTTTGGAGAGAACTGTTCTTGGTTTACTACAGCTTTGGCTGTATCTTAGTTTACCATACCTCTGATTAGATGTGATTATTGCCTAAACTTACTTTTAAAAATAAACTAGGTTCCGTTCTTTTTCTGAGCTCTTCTTTTTTGATAATTGGTATTATTAATTTAGTCTCACACATATCCCCCTAGGCCTTGTTCGCCCCCTATCAAATAAATGGATGGATCGTTTCCAATCTGAAGTCAGTATTAGTCACATTGGTACAGGCTGTTGCCTAATTTTGCGTCCCTGAAAAAGACTTGTAAATAAACATTAGATCCTGAAGAAAATTCTTCCAACGAATTCTAAAACTTTGATAGTCATTTTTATGCTTTAGTTGTATTTTGTTAGGATTGTCCATGGTAAACAATTTCTTCTGGAACTTTCTAGAACTTAACAGAGAAGAAACACTCTGAAAACCATCTGTTTGAGGGAGCTCAGATATTAGTCTTAGGAACTCAGGCATTTTTCCAACTCTTAGGTTTGCTTATGGAGAGGTGTGTTGATCAAGCGTATTGATTAAACTTTAGTGAGAAGTTTACAGTTTAATAGGGAATTGTTATAAAGAAATCCTCTCTGGCCAGAAATTGAATAAGTAATTTTGGAACACTATGACATGCTTGAGTGATAAGTTGGATCCTGCAGACATTTATTCAGTCATATTAATAAAGTCACCAATAATTCTTTTCCTTAGTTGCTTCTGTCTCAATTAATCCTGTTAAGTCAGCTGTAGGAGGACCAACAGAATAACATCAACTTGACCATGAACTCCTAACCTCAACAGCTTGTTCTCACATCATCGCAGTAGCGATGGGCTGCACATGCCCAATTACACAAATTACAACCTCATTGAAAGAAGGGCTGCACGCATGAATCTTTCCTCGTGTGGTCTCATAACATTTCTCTGGAATAGAGCCCTAAACTCTAGAGGTAATTTGTCTGCCTATATCACAAGGGAACTGCTTGTCTGATTATTAGATCAAATAAGAGGATGAACTAGGGAGCTTATAATCAGGAAAGCATATCTGGAACACCACATAACATTTTGTGTTTGACTCTTCTATTTTTTGTTTTACTGTCAGCTGCTCTACTGCTCATTTGGGAGCCTTTGCTCATTTCTTTTATTATAAGGTTATTTATCATTTTATAATATAATATTGAACATGGGAAAGGTCCCCACATTTGTGGTAGCTAAAATTGGATTTCATGAATTTTTAGAACCATATTGTCTAGAAGGAATAGGGAGAAAGTGGAGCTGGAGAATGGAAATAGCTATTTTTAAATTGTTAGCAAATTTTTCTTTTCCTAGAGGTAAAATTTTGAATTTACTTTTGAGGATGGAATGCTCCTTTACATCCTCACCTTGCTTTCCAGATGCAGGTATTTTGATTATGAGGAATATGCCACTATGTAATCCCACAATAATAAAAGCATGATTTGTGCCCTGTAAGAACACCATCCCTTCAAGCTGTTGTCTCCCCGCTGGCTCTGTAACTGAGTCCTCAGCAAGCCATTCCAACTTCTAACAGCCCGGCCATTCCTGAGAGATGGGATGTGTGATAAGACATGTAACCCATGGGCATTTAAGCCCTTTGCTGGGAAAACCCTCACTTGAGGAAGATGCCTCGAAAGGAAATGTCCCTTCTCCTTTCAATCACCATCACCACAATCAGCTCCTCTTACCACTGACCCACGGATAGGCCAAATCTCAGTGTGTTCCGGGTGGATGAGTATAAGCTATGACCTGGGAGGAAATAGTGCTCATGCTGCAAGGATTTTAAGACCTTGCTCATCATACTGCAGTAACAGAAATGAGAGCATGTGTGGGAGTGCATTCTAAGAGTGTTCGCCCTAGGAAGATAGAACATTGGATTGGGCTGAATTCACCAATATGCGTGCATTTAGTAGAGATCCTGGATGTCATGTGTTAGCTGGTGCAGCTGAAAGTGACTTTAACATCTTTCTTGGTTGATTGACTAGAACTTGGATTCTGTGGTGGGCTACATTTAATGAGGATGACCAGTCAGAGCTTTCCTGGCGTGATGTGGAGAGGGGAATCCATATCTTGGGGAAATAAGAACACAGGGCTGGATTATCATGGGCAACCTCATGCCTGTTCCCCCACCTGATGCTCCATCAGAGAGCTCAGAAGACATTCCCTTCCCTGAGATAATGAGAAATACATTAACAAAGAGCACAGCTGCATCTTTGAAATTCTCTGTGTCTGCTTGCCTTTGAAGGGCAGGTTGGCTGTTGGGCATGCTGCCTGTTAAGATGAGCTCTCTGATTGAATTATGATGAGACTTGGTGTGGTTTCTTCCTCTCTCTCTCTCTTCCTGTAAAGATGGGAACTTGCTATGTTGCCCAGGCTAGTCTCAAACTCCAGGCCCCAAGCCTTCCTCCCTCCTCAGTCTTCCCAAGTCCTAGAATATGGCTTTGGGCCACATGCCCCCTAATGAATCAAATTGTGTGTATGGGAGTAGTGTTCTGGCTGGCAAGAACAGGGTTATCCCTACTTTGAGCCACCACACCCAGCCCATCCTCTCTTATTAGGGTTTATTAAATTTCTTGGATCTATATGTTTATGTTCTTTTCTTTCTTTCTTTTTTTTTTTTTTTTGCAGTTTTTGGCTGGGGCTGGTTTTGAACCCCCCACCTCCAGCATTTGGGTGCCAGCACCCTACTCTTTTGAGCCACAGGCACCACCTTATGTTTATGTTCCTTAACAAAATAATTTGGAAAACTTTCAACTATCACTTCTTCAAACATTTTTGTTTCCTATTTTCCCTCTTTTCCTTGAGGACTGCATTTATATGAATTTTTGCCCTGCATAGAGCACTGTGGCGCCATAGCTCAAAGCAACCTCAAACTCTTGGGCTCAAGTGATCCTCTTGCCTAAGCCTCCCAGGTAGCGGGGACTTCAGGTGCCTGCCACAATGCCTGGCTTTTTTTGAGAGATGGGGTCTTGCTCTTGCTCAGGCAATCTACTTGCCTCAGCCTCCCACAGTGCTAGAATTACAGGCACAAGCCACCATGCTGGGCCCTATAAACCTGTTTTAATGACTATGACTACTGTCGTTATTGGCCAGATAATGACGTTTCAGTCAATGTTGGACCACAAATATGGTGATGATCCCATAGATTATAATGGAGCCAAAAAATTCCTGTTGCCTAGTGACATCTTGAAGATCCTGACCCTGTGCCTAGGCTAATGTGCATGTTTGCATCTTAGTTCATAACAAAAAAGTTTAAAAAGTAAATAAAATCAACAATTAAAAAAAATCTAAAAAGGCTTATGGAATAAGGATACGAAGAAGACTATCTTTGTGCAGCTGTACAACTTGTGTTTTAAACTAAGTGCTATTACAAAATAGTCAAAAAAGACAAGATTTTCCATTCTAGCTGATGGGCTCAAAAGCTATTTCTGGATCTCTCCGAGCTCCGAGGACGATTCCACCTGCTTCTTTTGAGTGGTTCTTCTCCCAACCGTGGGTATTGTGCGTGTGCTGCTCCTTGCCCCACTGATGAATCTCTGTAAGTAAGCCTCAATATATTCCTAGGATTCTTAAAAGTTATAAATGACAGAAACTCAACTTCAATTAGGTTAAGTAAAAAGCAGCAATATTTATTAACTCCTAACACTGAAAAACCTAGAGACAGAACTGACTCGAGAGACAGTGGGTACGGGAGCAAACGAGGTCACCTCTCTTGGCTTCCCCCTCGCTCTTTCGTCATCTTTCAGTTGTCTCGGGTTCTCTTTGCCTGACACTGTAGGACTTCTAGACATGTCTGGAGATGGCTTCCTCCAAGCAGAGGGACAGGTAGCCTCAAGTAGTGGCAGCTATTATTACCATCCTTCCAGGTCTTTCTGCAGGTCTCTATATTAAATCATATCTCCAGGGAGATGTACTGGCTTGTCTGGGCCACATGCTCACTACTCAACCAAACCGTGTATGGGAGAACTGTCACGGCAAGAAGAGGGTTAGCCCTCCTTAAACCATGCAAAAGAAGTGAGTTACCTGCAGAGAGAGTGGCTTTATTCCTGGAAGAAGTTGAAGGAGGGATGTTGGGTAGACAAATAGCAATGATTAATATACTCAGTTTTCCCATCCATAAAGTGGGCTAAAAAACACAAAATGTCTGAGGCTGAGGGATCACTTGAGCCCAAGAGTTTGAGGTTACTATGAGCTATAACAACACATACTGAGGGTGACAGAGTGAGACTGTCTCAAAATTTAAAAAAAAGTAAAATGTGATAATGTATTTCTTAAGTGCCTGGCCTATAAGAGGACAGCAAATGTTATGTTTTATTGAAAAACTGAGCTTAGAACCCAAAGTTATCAATAAATTTGTCCACTTCCTTGAATCATAAATCCTCAGTAAAGAAGTTTCTCCTTCGTCATTCTGTGCCAAGAGTTGCTTCAGTTTTTCCTGTAGGCTCCAGTTTCTGGGTAACTGGGTTCCTGACTGCAATTTCTCAAATATACCTGTTTTTCCCTTACCTAAGCAGGGATCTGCTGTAAGCATCAAATTAGCAACAGGAAACAGATGGTCTATTCTAGTTGGGTAATTTGAGTAGAGTTTAATAAAGGGATTATTTATAAAGGTGTTGACAGGTTATAGGGAGATCACAAGAGGTAGTGTAGTACCTGTGTACTGTCATTTCACAAGCCCTGATGGGACAAAGGACGGAAAGGAGACTGGAGCTGGAGACAGAGGGCACCTGACAGAGCTGGGGCTCTCAGCCCACAGAGTGGCCCCCAGGAAGGAAGCCAGTGAACAAACACCCTGACCTCCTGACCTTGCTACCCACCCTCTCTCTGACCTCCAGGGCTCCCCAGGGTCTGAATCCACAGGAAGGTCTAGGACAAGGGAGCCTGTTATTTGGTCAGCCTCCCACTTGGGAACAGAGAAGGATGACAAAGGGAATAGAGTGGACCAGAACAACAAATGGAAAACATGTGGCACGTCCCAGACCTAGGATTTAGTCTGGATGCTTTTCCAGGGTGAAACAACTTCTTCCTGGTCACAGTCACGCAATCTGTGACTGTTCACGATTTCCCAGATCTTGCTGTAAGAAAGCTCAAATTTCTATAATCCAAAAAGGGGGGCTCGGCGCATGTGGCTCAGCAGGCTAAGGCGCCAGCCACATACCCCTGAGCTGGCGGGTTCGAATCCAGCCTGGGCCCGCCAAACAAAAATGACGGCTGCAACCAAAAAATGGCCGGGCATTGTGGTGGGCACCTGTAGTCCCAGCTACTTGGGAGGCAGAGGCAGGAAACTCGTTTGAGCCCAGGAATTGGAGGTTGCTGTGAGCGGCGATGCCACAGAACTCTACCCAGGATGACAGCTTGAGGCTCTGTCTCAAAAAAAAAAAAAAGCAAAATAGGTGTGTTCTCGCCTAATAGGCACACCTCCTATGTAAAGGGCGCAACTACACCTTGGACTCTACCTAACACAAACAATGTAACCTAATCATCTGTACCCTCAGGTTAATCTGTCAAAAAAGAAAAGAAAAGAAAAGAAAAGCAGGGGCGGTGCCTGTGGCTCAAAGGAGTAGGGCACCTGCCCTATATACCAGAGGTGGTGGGTTCAAACCCGGCCCTGGTCAAACACTGCCAAAAAAAAAAAAAAAGAAAGAAACCTTCCCTGGGTGGCGCCTGTGGCTCAGTGAGTAGGGCGCTGGCCCCATATGCCAAGGGTGGTGGGTTCAAACCCAGCCCCAGCCAAACTGCAACAAAAAAATAGCCAGGTGTTGAGGCAGGCGCTTGTAGTCCCAACTACTTGGGAGGCTGAGGCAAGAGAATCACCTAAGCCCAAGAGCTGGAGGTTGCTGTGAGCTGTGATGCTACAGCACTTACCAAGGGTGACAAAGTGAGACTCTGTCTCTTAAAAAAAAAGGAAACCTTGCCTATCTCCTCCCTCCTTCCCTAAATGAAGGAGAGGTGTCCATACCAAATAAAACCTACTTCTGAAATAAACTTTTTACACCATTATTATTTGCCAATTTACTTGTCTGTCCTTCCCTCTTAAACTAAGTTTCCTAACGGTTGTGTCATTATAGGCACTAAATAGATACTCTTCTGAAAAAATAAGTAACAAATAAGTAACTAAGTTGCTCAGCAGTATCACCTTTGGAGTATCCAGAGCCAGCCTCTAAGTAGTCTTATATGGAAAGAGCTTTGTACACAAACAGACATTTCATAGCAATTGCCCCAAAAGTCAAACAACATGGAAAAATTATGCAATATAGCCATAAATAGACTATTACCCAGACATTTAAAATTATGCTTCTAAAGTCATAATAACACTGAAATGATTCTTTTCTAATGGTAAATTATTAAAAGGAAACATTATATTCCACATGATCTAACCCACATAAAAATGCATGAAAATATTAAACACTTATTTATTAAAGTGGTTCACTCCAAGTAGCAGCATTATAAATTTTTAAAAATGGTCTTTGTACTATATTTTCCAATTTTCTGAAAAATTTACATGAAATGTTTTATTATTATAAGGAAATGTTTCTGATGAAAAAGAAATGATAAGCAATTTTATGTAAATTCCACTGAAGTCCATTGGCCAGAATAGCCTGTAAACTAAGACAAAAGATTGCATTTCCCTTCCCACTAGATATGATACCTGCATATGAAGATGAATAACACAAAGTTAGATCCCCAAGCTTGCAAGGAAAAAAATACAGCTCGACAACAAACAAATCAGACAATTTAGCAAATAAGGTTTTAAAATCAAAGAAGAAAAAGAAAGTCTCTTCCTATTATTGTAACTATTTTAGGTTCCAATGTAAAGTCCCAGTTTGTGTTACCAAAAGCATAAGAATTTTATGACTTAGAAATAATCCCTCCAAAGCTGAATCTGTATGACTGCCTTAACAATGTTTGTGGAAGCATGCTGGCACCTTGAGAAGGTGGCTCTATTAAAAGCCATTCAGCTCCAACAAGGGTAGCTTACAATATGGACAGTAAAAAAAGAACGTCTGTAAGCTTTGGTTCTGTATTAAAAATCATTTGCCGACACCCTGTCTCTGTTTTTACAATTTTCTGAAGTACCTGGGTCATCAATTCTAAATCTATCATTTTTTAATTCTAAGTTACTTTAATGTTAGAATCTTTCTCTGTAATAATTCAATGAACTTTCTGTAAACTAGGTAACGTATTTTCCAGAATTTTCATACATGGGTTGAGAAGTCTACAATTTGGATATATAACAGTAATTACATTTTCTATCAGTACAGTTTAGAAATTCATGGGGGCGGTGCCTGTGGCTCAGTGGATAGGGCACTAGCCCCATATACTGAGGGTGGCAGGTTTGAACCCGGTCCCACCAAACTGTAACAAAAAATAGCCAGACGTTGAGGCAGGGGCCTGTAGTCCCAGCTACTTGGGAGGTAGAGGCAGGAATCGCTTGAGCCCAGGAGTCAGAGGTTGCTGTGAGCTGTGATATCACAGCACTCTACCCAGGGTGAATAAAGTGAGACTCTGTCTCTAAAAAAAGGAAGAAGAAAAGAAATTCATTCACCTCCACTATTCTAAAGAATATATTTACACCTAAGGTGCATTTTACAAGGGCACATGTTAAATTTACTAAGTGTAGAGCATAAATGCCTTAATAACTAAGAAAATGCAGTGAAGGCTATGTTAACCAGTTTGATGGAAGTATTTCAAATGATATATAAAACCAGCACATTGTACCCCATGATTGCATTAATGTACAGTTATGATTTAATTTAAAAAAAATAGAATATAGTTTTGAGAGGTTCACTCAACTACTTAACAGCACTGTGGAAAGAAACCCCTCTGCTATCCAGCCCCAAGGCTTTTACCAACAGACACCCAAAACATTTGCCTAGCTCCCTAATTTGGTGAATTTGGATACAACTTGGTTTTAAAGTTAGAACTACATAGATACAGAAAAATGTACAGAAACCACTTTGGGTTTCATCAGGCAAATATTTACTAAGCGTTAACAATTTATGGAAACTGCTTGCTAAATCTCTCATCTTCTCTAACAGATTCTAAGCTTTGAGCGGGCTAAGGCCTTTCTTCCTATTCACTATTGTGGTGCCAGAGTCTAGGAAGCTCACAGGGTAAGAGACCTTGAAGAAACATTTATGTGAGCTGCATAAAGGAAACAAGCTGAGTCCCCGTTCTAAGGCAGGAGGGCCTGTCTGTAGGAAGAGTGGAAAACAGGTGTGGGAACGCCATGCTTGGAAACCAGAGATCGCACTTGGAAGTGACTCTGGGTCAGAGCTCAGCCGCACGCCTCCAAAGCCGCCCCGCCCCGCCCTCCTCTCCTGCCGAGCGCTCAGCCCCAACCCTCTCTTTCCCCCTGGGCCGGCCTAGACCTGCAAGGTCAAGACCGCCCTTCGCTCCGCAGTCCCGGAAGTTACCCGGGGCCGACGCCGCTGCGTAACTTCCGGGCAGGGCTTCCTTCCGAGACAGACGCGGAAGTATCGGGAGGTGCCGGCAGCCGTTTGGGTTGCAAGATTCCTGGCCCTGCGCTCGGCTCTGCGAACGTCCTGGAGAGCTCGCTCCGGAAAGGCCCGATTCCGCCAGCCCCGATCTCGCCGAGCCAGTGCTCCCGCCGGCTCCTGGGCGTAGGAGCCGATGCTGGCCGCGTCCGGGAGCCCCGGGAGCGGGGCCGCACCATGAGCCTGCTGGGCGGCCTCGCCTCCTCCCCGCGGGCCCCGCTGCCGTCCAGCAAGGCCAGGATGAAAAAGCTCCCGAGGAAGAGCCAGAACGAGAAATACCGGCTGAAGTACCTGCGGCTGCGCAAAGCGGCCAAAGCCACAGTGTTTGTGAGTGTGATGGTCGCTCAGTCCGTTTCCTCCTCGAGCCTCCTTCCGAGCGAAATCATTCCCCAAGCTGTTCCCTTTCCCAGAGTGACAGTGTTAATATAGGGTTCGCTTGTCTGCATATATCACTACCGGTTAGCCTTGTATCCTTGGACAAATAATTACCGTAATCCTCTGCACCTGAGATCTGGTAACTATATTACAGTTATGAAGATTAAATGAGAAAAACGAAGTGTTTGGTGCCTAGAAGATGCATCAATAAATTTCAGTCGTCATTATTACTGCAAAACTCTCAGAAATGTGTTTGATTCTCAGAAGCCCTGAGATTTAAGCCCTGTTTTAGAAATCATAGCAGTGAAGTCCAGAGAGATGATTTGTTCCAGGTCACTGTGACCGGGCCCTGACTTGAACTTAGAAACCTTGATTCCAGTTTACTGCTTCTGCTACACAACCTGTACGCTCCACATTCCCCACAACTAAACTCTTCCCTTGCCTAGTACATGAAGCTTTCAATATTTGTCCTTCTTGACTTCCTTTGAGTCTCTCAAGGGTTTCTGCTTTACTGATACAGTAGAGGGACTAGTTTATTGAATGAATGAACTAGCATGCCAACTACAACTTTGTGTTAAAATATTCTGGCTAGTTCAAGCTTACATCTGAATGAACAACTACTACCTCTGCTCTCTACTAAAAGCACAAATATTTCTCAGTATTTTATACAAAAAGGTTTGGAAATTAGAATATTCATTCCAAAAACATTTATTTAGCTCTGGTTACAGGCACTGGAGAGAAACAAGAAAAGTAGAATTAATAGGAACTGACATCTTATTGACAACAGTCTTGTATTTATCCCCTACATGCAAAAGTGCCTAAAGCTTGGTGTCTGGATTATTGAAGGATGTTGTTTCCATCTTATTCATAAAGAAGGTTCTCTGAAGAAAAGGGATACTGTTTTGAACATTGAGAGTTTGAAGCTCCATGTACCGAGCATCCAGCCTGGAGTATTCCCTACAAATTGGTACTTGAGAGATAGATTGAGTCATTAGTAAAGAAAGATGATACTCGAATACATAGAAGTATATTATGAAGCTTAATGATCTTACACACTAAATTTGATTTTGCTCCATCCAGTTCTTGTCTCTTAAGTTTTTTAAGGTATAGGATGCTTGGAATAGGTTGGCTTTGTAAATTCCTCAAGAGTCAAGGCCTTTGGGAATACAGACAATCCTCATATATAGCATAATGTTGAATTTAAGCATCTGTGGATCTAAGCAGTATGCGTTTCTCTCTGCATACTAATTAAGATGGTCATTAATCTTGGTATGCCCAGGCCATGGTTTACCATATTCTCCTGGCATAAGGATTAATGGTATTCCCTTTTCACTCAAAGGTATCCCAGATGGGATAATATTGCACAGCCCATAGTAGAACCTGACTATTTTTACATATCGATTTATTTATAGATTGTATGCAAGGTATAATAGCTCTTCCTTCTCACTCAGCAGCACAGACTTTTTTAGTTTCGAAATGGTAGATCCTCTTCCCAACATAGTACTTCAATCTTATAGTCATTTTGTGTGATTATGTTCAAAATTTTTCTTCAAGGAAAATGCTGCTATTTGTGATGAAATTGCTCGTCTTGAGGAAAAATTTCTTAAAGCGAAAGAAGAAAGAAGGTGAGCTAGCTTCATTTTGTATTCAGAATTACATTTTTAGTGACTGATAATGGTGTTACTGCTCTGGGGATTTTTCTCCACTGGGATTTTTGTGCATTGCACATCCAGCCCCTTGGCCATTTGATCATGTGAGAAGCTCACAGCTTGGAATACTGGTTCCTGCACACCCAAATCATATGGGACCATAGTGATAAAACAGCTCCTCTATTAATCTTTTAACAAAGCCCTCTTGCCACGTCAAAGAAGTAATCTTGTAACTCTTCAGTTACAAAAGCCAAGCGGTAAAGAAACAATGTCTCATTTTACAAATAGTTATTCTGTATCTACTATTCTGTGCAAAGCACAGTGGGGGTATATATGTCTGTAATTCTTGATCTGTGCTCTTCAGAAGCCTAACTCCTTCCAACATCACAACAGAGCAGTGATTTTTCAACTGGTGTGCCATGGCACACTGGTATGCTGATCTTAGGTGTGTTGCGAAAATTTTTAAAGATCATTATTTGCAAAAGAAGTTAAAAGTACAGTAAGCACATTCTTTTTTTAAGGTTTTTTGTTTGGTTGGTTGGTTTTTTGAGACAGAGTTTTACTCTGCCCTGAGTAGAGAACTGTGGCATCATAGCTCACAGCAACCTCAAACTCTTGGTTCAAACTAACCTCTTGTCTCAGCCTCCGGAGTAGCTGGGACTATAGGCATCCATCAAAATAGCCAGCGAGTTTTCTCAATTTTTAGTAGAGACAGGGTCTTGCTCTTGCTTGGGCTGATCTCGAACTCCTAGGCGCAGGCGATCCACCTGCCTCAGCCTCCCAGAGTGCTAGGATTACAGGCATGAGCCAGTGCGCCTGGCCTCTTACTCCTTTTTTTTTTTTTTGATCAGCATAATGTAAGTGTGTCACAGAAGTTTAAGTATAGGTTTAAGGGTGTTGCGAGGTAAAAAAGATGGAAAAAACGCTCCAATAGAGGAACTCTCCAGATGCAAGAGAGAGAAGCTACATTTCTTGGCTTCTTGAAATATTAATTATCCTCTGGGACTTCATTATTCCCGGGATTCAGCAAGAATTTTTATGAGTATAATAATCTTGGTATTTAATTCTCACTGTCCCCAGTACTGAATTGAGACTATACAGAAGTTTATACTTCTGCTCCCTTTCCTTCCTGACCTCAGGTACTTGCTAAAGAAGCTCCTCCAGCTTCAGGCTCTAACCGAAGGGGAAGTACAGGCTGCTGCTCCCTCCCACAGCTCCAGTTTGCCCCTGACGTACGGTGTGGCCAGCTCTGTGGGGACTATACAGGGAACCGGGCCCATTTCTGGGCCCAGCACTGGGACTGAGGAACCATTTGGGAAGAAATCTAAGAAGGAGAAAAAAGAAAAAGGCAAAGAGAACAACAAACTGGAAGGTACTTTGGGGAGACACTGTCAGTTGCTCCAGTGACTCAGCTACTAACGACAGACCTGGTACCAGGTAGTAGATGACACAGGCAGCCACAGATAATACTTAAAAGTCTCATCTGGTCCTTAAGGAGCCCATAGCCCTTGAGAAGCAAGTGTGTTATGAGAGCCCCTTGGTTAGACTTGGATAAACGTGTAGGGAGCAGACTGAGACCTCCTCCTTCCTCATCCAGCACTCTGGATGCACTCTGTTCAGTCTTTCCTAGAGCCAGGGAAATGGGCTGGGTGGCCTTTTGAGCACACTGCTGGCTTGGGACATTTCCGATCTTACACGAGGCCTTAAAAAGTATAAGGCTTTGAGCTCCTAAGCACTAACATTAAAGGTAGGCGGATTAGATGCTCAGGGCACTGGGGAGGAGCCCCACATGCCCATTCAGTGAGTCTGTAAACCCAAGCTTGGCTTATTGCCTTTCACAGTCACATGTAAATGTTTCCCTTCCCCGCAGCATTGGGAGGGCCCTAAAGTGGGTGACCCCAGATTTGCGTTTCAGTTCTGAAGAAAACATCCAAGAAAAAGAAAATGGAGGGAGGTGCTCGCAAGCTGGTTCAGCCCATTGCCCTGGATCCCTCAGGACGGCCTGTGTTCCCCATCGTACTAGAGGGTCTAACAGTATATAGCCTGGGGGAGGTGAGTGAGACCAGCGACACGTAGAGAGGAGAACCAGGGAGATACGGGCAGGGGCTGAGCCTTCCCTCCCCGCTCCCACTAGCAGCAGCCCCTTGCTGATCAGACCAAGCCCAGACTGCCTCCAGTCCCTACGAAACCAGGTCAGTGGTGTCTGCTGTACAGCCTGCTGTCTTCCTTTGTGTGATCTGAGTCACTCTTCAGCCCAGTAAAGTGGTTCTCAAGGCTTCCGCCATAAACTTGACTCCTCAATTCTTCAGTGACCTCAATCCCAAGTTGGGGGAATCTTTGTTGTAGATCATCACCGACCGACCTGGCTTCCATGATGAGAGTGCCATCTACCCTGTGGGCTACTGCAGCACTCGGACATACGCCAGCATGAAGTGCCCAGACCAAAAGTGTCTGTACACCTGTCAGATCAAGGACGGTGGTGCACAGCCTCAGGTACCCACTCGAATGATAACCACGGTGGTCTTTTTTCCTCCTTTGTTCTGTTTTTGAAAACTTTCTCTCCGAGGCATTTAAATTATATTACCAAGGTGGGTACCATATAATCACCGTTGAAGTGACTCCTAGATGCATAAAAGCGACTGGCCCTAAGTTACATCTCTGCCTAGTAAGTGATTGAGCCGGGACGTGAATTTACATGAGTTTGTCTGATTCTCAAACTGATGCCCTTTCCCTTGAACCTTGTTGCTTCTGTTGTTGATACCGTGACTTTGTGCGGCTTGATCAAGCCTGCTTCTGTGAAACACAGGCCCAAATGCAGGGTAGGTTAGCTTGATACTCTCCCATTTCAGGATAGACCAAATGGGGGTAGCAAAGAAATTTCATAGTAGGGTCCAGTTGCACATGCTCGCAGAGACCTGGGTGTCCTGAGTCCCAGCCCTTTTACACACCTTTGTTCATTCTTCTCAGTGCTAAGATGCAAGACAATTCATTTTCCCCACCATCACGTCTTGACGAAAAAATAGTGCCACTGACTCACTATTGTAGCAATGTACCATTTTTACTAGAAATCTATAAATGCAGTGAGAATCTAATCAGAAATCTAGTCTAGACTCAGAAAAGTAAGAATCTAGGATTTTTAGCTCATTAACCTAACTGGACATTATTTTTTGGCATATTATGAGCTAGGGACTTAGCTTTAATTTTTTTTCTCAGCTAACATCAAGTGGCTTTAGTTTATACACTAAAGATATGTAATACTTTGATCTGTTTCCAGATGATTCTGTTTTATTGATCTATTTGTCTATAAGTACCAATACAACTTTTACTTACTTTAATTAACTTCATACAGCATTTTTTTTTTCTTGTAGAGACAGAGTGTCACTTTATCGCCCTTGGTAGAGTACCGTGGATTCATAGCTCACAGCAACCTCCAGCTCTTGGGCTTAGACGATTCTCTTTCCTCGGCCTCCCAAGTAGTTAGGACTACAGGCGCCCGCTACAACGCCCGGCTAATTTTTGATGCAGTTCGGCCGGGGCCGGGTTTGAACCTGCCACCCTCCGTATATGGGGCCGGCGTCCTACTCGCTGAGCCACAGGCACCACTCACATACAGCATTTTATACCATAAATATGTTAAAGGAAAATGCAGACAAATTTTTAATCATCTTAGAATGAGGTGAAAAGGTTTTCTTTAGCAAGACAAATTATGGTTTGTTTATCCTTTGACCCAGAATACATCTAGGTAGTCTCATATTTCCTAGAGAAATGTGCAGATGTACAAAGAGTAACATATAACACTATTTATTATTATTTTAAAGATTATACAGAAAATAATCTTGTTCAGAATAATATGAATGAAGTAAACATTGAACAACTTAAAACTGTTTAACTGAGCTTTGTAGAAAACTGATCAAGGAATTTAACTGGCTAAATAGAACTTGTTTCAAAAACATTTTCTTGGCACATAATCCTCAGGATTAGCATAACTTTTTATAAACACAGTAAAGATATTTTAATATTCAAAAATGAAAGAAAAGTAGAATGACATTTTGACTAAAATATCTTGTTCTCCCCCTAAATATTGTAATATTACATGGAGAGTGATGTCACTTGTTTTTTAAAATGCCATATGTATTTGTACTTCAGGATATAAGTCAGTGGATGGAAAAGGATCTGGAAAGGTAGATAACAATACGTTTACCTCTGGAAAGCAACCAAGAAGGATAGAACTGAAAGAGTCCAAGGACTTTGTCTGTTTACTTGGATCTGTTGGGTTTTTTTTTTTTTTTTTTTTGTAGAGACAGGGTCTCGCTTTATCACCCTTGGTAGAGTGCCGTGGTGTCACACAGCTCACAGCAACCTCCAACTCCTGGGCTTAGGCAATTCTCTTGCCTCAGCCTCCTGAGTAGCTGGGACCAGGTGCCTGCCACAACATCCGGCTATTTTGTTGTTGTTGCAGTTTGGCTGGGGCTGGGTTTGAACCCGCCACCCTTGGTACATGGGGCCGGTGCCTTACTGACTGAGCCACAGGCATCACCCAGGATCTTTTGGAATTTTTAATAGCAGTATAGGAATATGCCCATCTGCTAGGAGGGTATACATCAATTTCAAATTCCAGAGTGAAGAAATATTTGCAGGAGTATTATGACTGTGCTTCTTCCTTCTTTAGGCATGATCTAGTTGCTCCTTTATCTTTCCCAGTTTGAAATTGTTCCGGAAGACGACCCCCAGAATGCCATTGTCAGCTGCTCTGCAGACGTCTGTCACGCAGAACTGCTCAAGACCATAAGTGCTACTGTGTAAGTTGGTCAGCAGCTTGGAGACAGGCCGAAGGATCCCTGGGTCACTGTTGGTACAGGGAGACCTTTCCTCTTGCTTTTAATGAGTGGAGAGCCCTTATTTTATAGAAACCTATCCTCCTTCCTTCCGACGTTTTAGCAGTCAGACTCTCGACAGTATCCTGTGTGTTCATACCACCGTTACGTTCTTCAGCTCACCTTTATCTCCCTCTAACTCTCAAACTAAAATTCTCCATCACTTGTTTAGGGGGAAACCAATGCCTAATCTGCTTCCATCTGGAGCTGACTTTTTTGGGTTTTCTCATCCAACCATCCACAACCTGATCCAGAGTTGTCCAGGAGCTCGAAAGTGCGTCAAGTAAGTGAGGTCAAAGCCATTCCCCTGAAAGAAGTTCGGGGATGAGCCAGCCTGGCAGTTACTGCACTCTAGGTTCATACATTTATTGAGCTTCTCTGCCCAAGGCATGCTTGCTTCTTGACCAGCATGCCTCAGAATTGGGCCTCTCAGCCCTCACCTCAGACCGGTGAGCAGGAGCCAGGACCCCACTGTGTTATAAAAAGAGCTGGGGAATCTAGCAGAATACTGTGTCACCAAAGAGAATTGCCTGCTTATGTTTTTTGTGAACTATTATGGTGTTTTTAGATATATATGAGAGAGATCTAAAGAAAAACTAACCTGACTCCTTTGGAGACAGGAATGGGTTATTATGGCTAGCGGACACCTCCAGAGAATGATTCCCTTTGATCCCGCAGTTACCAGTGGGTGAAATTTGATGTTTGTAAGCCTGGAGATGGGTATCTTCCCCAAGGACTGCCAGAGAACGATGCAGCAATGAGCTTTGAAGCCTTTCAGCAACAGACCTTTGATGAAGATCATAATGACCCCATTCTGCCAGGTATCTTCAACTTTACTTTCAAATCAATTCTGATTTGAAAATTGACCATTTTTAGGCACCTTCCCTTCTTCACACGTAACTAAGTGCCCCAAATATTTCCAGGCAGTAAGTGATAAAAGCTTTCACTGATCCCACCATGGACAGTGCTGAGTCATAGGGCAACCTGTCCCCTGCCTGCCTTCCTAGCTCAGTCCCAGAAGTAACTGGGATCACATGCGGTGATAGGAAGGAGGGTCACCCGAGACACCTGAGCAGAACACCCGGGGAGTCTGACTGCGCTGGGAGCAGAACCAGGCAAAGTCAGAGGGGTCAGGTCATGGCCTTGGCCCTGTCTGTGTTCCATGGATTCCCTCCCTCAAGCGCATAGCATGACTAGAGGGTCAGGCTTTTGGGGTCATGTAGAGAAAACTGGGATGGAAATAAGAAAATGGAATTAAAATTCTCACTCTGCCTAACATACTGTATAACCCTAGACAAGTCACTTAATCTGTTTCAGCCACAGTTTTCTTCATTGCAAAAGTAAACAGTTGCCAAATAGTTGCAAATAGAGGCAAAATTGGGCTGACACTGCAAAGGTATTAAGGAAATGACGGAAAGGACACACATGGTTCTGACCAACAGTCTCCTGAGTTTCCCAGGCAGCAGTGGAACTTAAAAAGTTGTTTTCTGCAGGATCCCTGGACCTCCCGGACCTCCAGCCCGCAGTCTTTGTGTCTTCCTACCAGCCTGAGTTCCTGACACACGAACCCTTGGTAGACACCCCCCTGCAGCACCTGAAGTCGCCACCACAGTGCAGCCCAGGTCAGTCTTCAGACTGAACAAGAAGGGATCAGATACCACATAATTTCATCATGATGAATTTTTTAACTTAAACTAAAATTGAAAATATATAAAGAAGGCAGCAGTTGAAGAGTAAAGAAGATACTAGCACACTTCATCCTAGAGGTTCCCAGTTTACTCTGGGAAAAACTGCAGCTGCTTCATTTTTAGTAATAAATCTCTCTTGACAATTCTGCTTATTTTCATCTTGTTTTAATCAGGATGTAATCTTTTTTGTTTAGCTCTAGTAAACGTCAGTCCTTTGTAAACCAGAATGAGACAGTCCTGCTGTCTTAGTCCATTTGGACTGGGTAGCTTATAAACAGGAACTTACTTCTCATATTTCTGGAGGCTGGAAAGTCCAAGTTTAAGGTGCTGGCGGATGCAGTGTCTGGTCACAGCCCACTTCTACTTTATAGACCACTGTCTTCACGCTGCATCCTCATGTGCTACAAGGGGCATAGAAGGTCTCTGGGGTCATTTTTTTTTTTTTAGAGACAGAGTCTCACTTTTTTGCCCTCAGTAGAGTGCCATCGCATCACAGCTCATAGCAACCTCCAGCTCTTGGGCTTAGGTGATTCTCTTGCCTCAGCCTCCCAAGTAGCTGGGACTACAGGCGCCTGCCACAACGCCTGGCTATTTTTCTGTTTTGTAGTTTGGCGGAGGCCGGGTTTGAACCCGCCACCTTCGGTATATGGGGCTGGTGCCCTACTCACTGAGCCACAGGTGCTGCCGTTGGGGTCCTTTTATAAGAGCACTGATCCCACCCATGAGGGCTCTGCCTTCACAACCTAATCACCTCCCAATACCATCATTTTGGGGGTTAAGATTTAACTTAACAGATCTTGTAGGGACACAAATATTAAATCTGTAGCAGCTGCTGACCCATAGGTAGACAGTAAAATTATGACAAACTTCTCTTGATATTTTTTTTTTGAGACAGACTCTTACTGTTTCCCAGGCTAGAGTGCCATGGCCTCAGCCTAGCTCATAGCAACCTCAACTCCTGGGCTCAAGAGATCCTCCTATCTCAGCCTCCTGAGTATCTGAGACTATAGGCACCCACTACAACACCCAACTAATTTTTCTATTTTTTTTTTCATTTTTTTATTTTTGAGACAGAGCCTCAAGCTATCACACTGGATAGAGTGCTGTGGCATCACAGCTCACAGCAACCTCCAATTCCTGAGCCAAAGCAAGTCTCCTGCCTCTGCCTCCCAAGTAGCTGGGACCACAGGCACCCACCACAATGCCTGGCCATATTTTGGTTGCAGCTGTCATTGTTGTTTGGGGGCCCGGTCTGGATTCGAACCTGCCAGCTCAAGTGTACGTGGTTGGCGCCTTAGCCTGTTGAGCCACAGGCACCAAGCCTAATTTTTCTATTTTTAGTAGAGACAAGGTCTCGTTCTTGCTCAGGTGATCCTCCTGCCTCAACCTCCTGGAGTGCTAGGATTACAGATGTGAGCCACTGTGCCCAAATCAAATCTGCTCATGATCAACCCAGAAAGTCCAGTCCATGGTACACTGTTCATCTTTTTCTTCACATTTTTGCATATCCTTCAAGGAATCAGAAAGTCTTCTTTATCATCCTTTGGTTCCTTATTGGAGAATGTACTTTTAGCTCATTATATTGAAACGATATAACACAAATCGGATACAACACAATTGGGGATTAGTTCCCGTCCTCCATAACAGACTCATTCCTGTTTTTCCATTAACCATGTGACAACTCCATTGTCCATACAACTGTATTTTTTGGACCCTGGTTATAGCATTAAGGGGGAGATTTACTGTATCACCTAATCGCAGTCAGTACATTTCCATTCTGTCTGGGGGCTGCCTTAGCTACCCATGCAGCAGGGACCCAGGGCGGGCTGGAATGGGAAGGATGAAAAGACCAGAAGTAGGAGAATGGGGGAGGGCTGGTGAGAACTGAATTGTTAATATGCTGCCACTCACAACTGCCATCTGCGGACGGCACAAATGGGACCAGCATTTGACAGTAATAAATCTGAGCAGCAGAGGGAGAGGAGCAGACGGAGCAGCGTTTAGAGCACCCACACTGACCATTATAAACTCGGAAACTAACTTAACTGGTATTTATGATTCTGAGTATTGTTTGTTATAAGTTTGGATACCTTTTACAATGTAAAAGAACCAATCTATTAAAATTTGGACAAAACAAAGCAGGCATGGGAGAAGGATTACTCAAACTGTTAACATTTTAATGTTTTTCTTCTTTCTCTGCATAAATTGCTTGAGCATATTTGCACTTACAAGGAAATGATGTATGCTGCTTTTATCATACAACAAGTATTTTTCTGTTCTGGTACAGCCTCAGTGTAATACATATTTAAAGACATTTAACTTTTTTTAATAGATTAGTGTAAGTTTCCTAGAACTATTTTTCAAACTAAAATCTCATTTCATCACTTGTTCATAAATTTAGGGAGTCAAAACCTACATAATTTAACATTAAAACATGTTGGAATGTATCACATGGAGAAAGGTTGAGGCTGGTTTCAAGTATCATGTGTATACAGTATTTGTAGAAAGACGCAGACACATGTATGGGATCCATGAGATAATGTAAAATGCTTCCACTTTGGTTCATGGTTTGAAACTTGAAAGGTACTGCCCTAGTATATGTAAAATATCCTTTCATCTTCTAGATCAGTTCTCAACCTGTGGGTCGCGACCCCTTTGGGGTCAAACGACCCTTTCACGGGGGTCGCCTAACTACATCCTGCATGTCAGATATTTACATTATGATTCATAACAGTAGCAAAATTACAATTATGAAGTAGCAATGAAAATAATTTTATGGTTTGGGGTCACCACAACATGAGGAACTGTATTAAAGGGTCATGGCATGAGGAAAGTTGAGAACTACTGTTCTGGATTGTTAAAGATCTTCTAAATTTGACAACATCCACTGTCGATGGAAAAATAGGACTACACCCTGGCGACAATGTAATTTGTTTAATCCTTTGAGAGGGTTAAGCTGTGGGTATCAAAATTTTAAATATATATTTATCCTTTAACCTGTTCATCCATGTCAAGAACGCTAAGAGATAAGTGGACAAGTGTGGTGTGATATTTGCGTGCAATATTCATTACAGTATTGGTTTAATAGTGGAAGTTTGTTAATTTATATGTCCATTAGTAGGAAATTCATTAAATAAACTACGAGGCTTATACAAACTAAAGAGCTCTATATTTCATTGACATAGGAAAGTTATTTTGGTAAAATAAGTCAAAAACATTACATACTACTATACAAAGGTGTCAAAAAATGTATACACATTTTAAGAGAGGAAAAAACTATTAAGTAACTCATAATACTATCTGCAATTATAAGAGGTGCTCAGTGTGACTCGTATTCATCTTTTGTTATAATTCTTTCCTTTCTGAAATGTGTATACTTTATTATTATTTTGGGGGGGCACTCTGTTACAGTGTTAAAATTACATAACCCAAACAAACTAAGTGAATGTTCACCAGAATAGTGTTTCTTTCTGACTGATGAGTTTGGGGATGATTATCAGTTGTTTGGACTTTTCTTTAGTGTCCAAATTTTCTACAGTGATAATAAATTTCATTTTTCTTTTAAATCAAGGAGTTCCTTTTTTTTTTTTTTTTTTTGAGACAGAACCTCAAACTGTCACCCTGGATAGAGTGTTGTGGCATCACAGCTCACAGCAATGTCCAATTCCTGGGCTCAAGCAAGTCTCTTGCCTCCACCTCCCAAATAGCTGGCACTACAGGAGCCCGCCACAACGCCTGGCCATTTTTTGGTTGCAATTGTCATTGTTGTTTGGTGAGCCCAAGCTGGATTCGAACCTGCCAGCTCAGGTGTATGTGGCTGGCGCCTTAACCCGTTGAGCCACAGGCATTCAGCCACAGGCGCCGAGCTGATAAATTTCATTTTTAAAGAATAAAAAGTTCTGTTCATTGTGGGAAATAGTGAATTCCCACAGAATGTTTTATTCCACTACTAAGAAACAAATTTACTTGGCTTGGCACCTGTGGCTCAACAGGCTAAGGCGCCAGCTCCACGTATACCTGAGCTAGTGGGTTCGAATCCAGCCAGGCCCCGCCAAACAACGACGGCTGCAACCAAAAAATGGCCTGGCGTTATGGCGGGCGCCTGTAGTCCCAGTTACTTGGGAGGCGGAGGCAAGAGACTCACTTGAGCCCAGGAATTGGAGGTTGCTGTGAGCTGAGATGCATGGCACCCTATCCAAGG